>JACATO010001037.1:480000-552500 GCA_018389105.1 Nautilus pompilius
TTTAAATTTTTACCGTATTTCCGGGTAGAGTGCGGCTTTAATAAGCGTTTGAAGTACAACCCGTCTGAGCGACAGACTCGCTTCGTCGCCAGGCGGCGCCTTGAGGCTCGCGACTGACGGACCAGTGCATCCGAGAGTCCTTCCGAGCACCTGCCATTAGGTGGAGAGCAGGCCACGGAGAGGGAACTTGTCGGTTGGCCGCGGCACATGAATGGAGAGAGACGGACGAAGCCCGAGAAATGTCTGCCAGATAAAGTCTGTCGATCGGCAGAACGATGACCTCTGGTTTTGTATTATGGAGAAAACGTCTTGCACAAGAGATCTTCGAATCTCGGATGCATTGACGAAAGGCCGTTTTGCGTGCGTGGGGATGGAAAAATTGTGAACTTATATCGATTTTGAGGTAGGCAACAGTTACATCTCAATGCCATCTGATCAGGCGGCTAATGTATTTCAGGAGTTCTATTTTAAGATAGTATATTATGGTGAGAGAAGAGGAAAGGAGGATTATTATCAACAGCTTTTCCAAACACTCATTCGAACAGTAAGAACAGAAATTATTCGCAGCGCCATCTGGCGAGAAGACTACGTATAGAGTATTATTTTTTTTAAAAAAAGAGAGAAAGAAATCAATTTGTTATTAACAGTAAACGTGTTATTTTGGAAAATTGTTGAAAGCATTCCGGGCTTAATTTAGTTAAATTAATTTTGGAAGGGAACGTTTTAGAAATGTTCTCCGGATTTAATGTCAGTAAATTTAAATGCAAGTCCGTGTGAGAGAATGAAACTTCCAACAGACTAAATCTGTCATATAGGAGGTCTGTCGAAAACGTATCCGACCTTAGGCTGGGAAAAAAAATTACGTACTTGATGGCGTTCAATTGCTAATCCCCTTTAAGTAGGCCCCTTGTGCCTCCACACACTTAGCCCAGCGATCCTTCCACTGCTCGAAGCACGTCTGGAATGCTTCTTCCGGAATGGCTCTCAGCTCCGCCGTCGCATTCCGCATGATGTTCTCTCGGCTCTCAAAGCGGGAGCCTTTCAGTGGCATCTTCATTTCTGGGAACAACCAGAAGTCAGAAGGAGCCATGTCTGGAGAGTAGGGAGCCTGGCGAATGAGCGAAATGCCTTTCTTTATCAAGAAACCTTGGATCAACTGCGACGAATGAGCCAGGGCGTTGTCATGATTGTCATGATGCAGCTGCCAGTTTTGCGAGGCCCACAGATCCGATCTCTTGCGCCGAACTGCATCACGAAGACGTCGGAGGACTTCCTGATAGCACTCCTTTGTAACTGTTTGTCCTTCTGGTGCGTATTCGTGACGCACAACGCCTCGGTAGTCGAAGAAAACAATCAGCATCACCTTGATTTTGCTCCGGACCTTGGCGACGTTGGGTGCTTCCACTGTGATGACTGAGCTTTGGTTTCCGGGTCGTACCCGTACACCCATGTCTCATCTTCAGTTATCACGGTATTCTGGAACTCAGGATCCCTGTTGGCAGTATCCAGCAGGTCCTACGCAACCTCAAGACAAATTTGTTGTTGTTCCTGAGAAAGCAACTTGGGCACAGATTTCGCTGCCACTCTGCACAAGCCCAAATCCTCCTTTAAAATTGCATGTGCAGAATCTTTACTGATCCCAACCACATCACCAATTTCCTGCACCATCAAACGACGATCCTCCATTATCAAGGTCCGCACCTTCTCGATAACAACTGCATGGCAGCTTGTTGATGGCCTCCCGGAACGCTGGTCACTTTCCACCGGTGCGGCCATCTTTGAACCTGTTGTACCATTCTTTTATCTGGGTAACATCCATGGCATTGTCACCAAAAGCCTGTTGAATTTTGCGAATTGTTTCCGCTTGGGTATCTCCAAGTTTTTGGCGAAACTTGATGCAAGATCGTTGCTCCACACGTTCCGTCGTCACGAGCAAAATGAAAATGCGACGAGTAAGTAGTACAGCACCTCACAAGCTGGCTACCTGACAGCGACTGACGCATCCAGCAAGCCCACCAAAATCCACGCATGCGCATGAAGGCACGCGGCTCCACTACGCACACTTTTGCCTCCCTAACGCCATTACTTCCCACGGGGAAAAAAGTAAAGTCGGATACTTTTTCGACATACCTCGTACTGAGTCAATGCGAATAAGTAAAGTCTGTCTTTGAATCGAATTGTTATGGTATTTAATGGCGGTAAACAAAATCTGGTATGCGCTAAGTAACGATACAAAGTCAATCTGTAAGTGGTGCTTATTAGCGATAATTAGACTATGAGACGTTAAAGAGGTGTTGTTGTTTTTTTTGTTGTTCTCAGAGTTGGTATTGAGTTTTGAATAACTTGAAGTAATTTAAAAAGTAAAATGAAAGCCCTTGTTTTGATTTTAAGCGAGAATAATTTAAGAACTCAATGTAAAGCAATGAAGTCTGGAAAACCTCGTTAAACTCAGGTTGTATTTACTTCAGTATTGTTTTAGATTAATTTCTGAGCAGGTAAATGGAAAGTGATGTTTGCACCTTAACTACAAACGAAGGTTCTGAGCAGTGGGCGTTTGCCGAGAGCCGGACTGACTTAATTTCGCTCTTATCCGAGAAGCTTCAATCTATTTGACAATCTCCATGACTCGCCTTATCCACTAATGTTTGCTGTTGGAGCCTAGTTTCCGCATCTGAAACACGTACACAAGCAATCGGCCGTCATCTCAAATGTGTCATTTACTCTGAAATATGTTGTCATCCGAGATGGAAGCAATTATCAATGTCCGCTTAAGCACGCCTGTCCTTATCGTCAAGCGCTCCCTCTGTCCTTCATCTTGGGTATCAACAAACAGAAATCAAAATGATTATCGTACCCTTAACTGAGTCATCCCCCATCCGTTCTACCGTCGAATGTGTTCATTTACGGCCAATGCAAAACTGTAATTTAGCTAGGAAACATCTTTCATATAAAATATTGACATTTCATTCATCACAAAAATAAGGGAAAAAAAATATATATTTATACACACACACACACACACACACACACACACACACACACACACACTAGTAACTGTAACTGTGCGAATCTTCTACGAAGATAACGTATATAATCCATTTATCAATGCATGGATATACAAATGTATTAGCACCTAAGTTATAGTGAATTGGAGTTTGGACTTTTTTCTATAACCTTATTACAGGTAATCAACCTACTAATGAATCTACGGTTTCTATCTTTCCCTGTTGCCGTCGAAGACCCATGGAGCTCTCTGAAGAGTCGGTTTATCGGTTAGATGTGTTGGCTAGTAACACGGTGACAGGTAAAGGCCTGAATTAACCCTGTAACTTCTGCGGATGAAGCTTCACCGGGGTCGGGATAAGTTCATGCTAGAGCTTTGTTTACAAGATATTTTTCCACAAACATTTTCTTTTTTTAAAATTTTCACTGATTCGATATCGACACTTTCTGAATATAGAACTATTGATGTATTGATATCTTACACGCACGCCGAAGATTTATATATTTAAATACATTTTAGATTAATAACTTAAATATGCATAGAATTTTTTTAAAAAATGGAATCGGTAGAGAAAACGCCTTAATTAGGAGTGAAATGTTCTGATGTTAGGTTATCCATTATCAGCAGAGAAACAAAAGTTACCAGGGGGGGGGGAACCCGAAAACAGGCGGGGGGCACACACTCGGTATTAGTATCTAGATTACAGGTGATAAATAGGCAGAGTATTGACCTTCTATGGTGGGGAAAGAGAATACCCGTTCAAGAAGGAAAGAAACAGGTGAACATTGGTAATTCCACAAAGGTTTGAGGTGTCTGATAAACGAAAAAAAAAACTCACAAAGTTGGCCAAAATCCCGGCGACATATACTTTGTCCTCGCCTCCAGACAAACAGAGAAAGAGACCTCTCATCGATACACTGGACTCTCTTGTCGATTTATCCGTCCCAATCATCCCTCGCTGCTGAAACTATTTAAAACTCCGCGAGGATTGGCGGCTCAGCTAACATATGGACGATTCAAAGCATCTGAAACCAAACCCGGAAAAAAATGCACATTCTCAAAAGGAAACGCGTTATAAGATATTTGTCTAACCCCAGCCACTCTGCGAAAGAAGTTTCCCCCTTTAATTTTTTATCAGGTATTTTGTTTTATCCGAGAAAACGTCTGCCTGTGCGCTTTAAACCTTGCAAGAGGACGAAACAACTCGAGCTTTCCGTGTACGTCGGCTTGGCAACTGTTTTTTTGATTCTCACTGAACGCGATCTCGACGTTTTGTAGTATAATGGGAACTTTCCGTATAGGCCGCGACGTTTGTATAATGGGAACTTTTCGTATAGGCGCGACGTTTGTATAATGGAAACTTTCCGTATAGGCCGCGACGTTTGTATAATGGGAACTTTTCGTATAGGCCGCGACGTTTGTATAATCGGAACTTTCCGTATAGGCCGCGACGTTTGTATAATGGAAACTTTCCGTATAGGCCGCGACATTTGTATAATGGGAACTTTCCGTATAGGCCGCGACGTTTGTATAATGGAAACTTTCCGTATAGGCCGCGACATTTGTATAATGGGAACTTTCCGTATAGGCCGCGACGTTTGTATAATGGGAACTTTCCGTATAGGCCGCGACATTTGTATAATGGGAACTTTCCGTATAGGCCGCGACGTTTGTATAATGGGAACTTTCCGTATAGGCCGCGACGTTTGTATAATGGGAACTTTCCGTATAGGCCGCGGCGTGCACACTATCCGATGTGCTAGCCAGGGTGCGTCGGGTACTGAACTATGGGTCGGCAAAGGAAATGGTTTCGGGCTTAAGGCGATTGACGGACGGCGCGGGCAGATCGCGCCAAGTTAAACAAACGCTGCTCTTAAGATGGAAGTTTCTCAGGCTAGAGATGCCACGGTGTCTGTCGCCGAAGAGGCGTCCGTAATCCGTGTTGAAACAGCTTGGAAATTCGTGCGTGGTTAAAGTCAACGGCGATACCGCCCAGGTAGGTGAAAACGCCGCCCTCAATCGATTTTTTCCTCGCCCCGCCAGCATCAAAGACATTTAAAAAATGGTCGGCACATTCGACGAGGACGTACGGTCTGGCGGCATCTCTCTTTGGGAGCAGCGTCGTGGCTTTCTAAAAGAATAGCCGCGCCCCCCCCCCGCACCGCTCTATAAATGAGCAGGTTCACGTTACTCGGGAACCAGAGACACTCAATGTAACAGCTTGAACACGCCGCTGGTTCCGATTGGAATTTCGGCAAATTTAACTCTTCGATCAGAACGAAATGATGCTAGTGGCCTCTGGTTTACCACAGTTCCCAAATCCGATACACCAAGGGCTTCTAGTGTTGAGAGCAGTAGCATGATGTCTGTGTAATCTTGTTAACCGACCGAAAAGCGGTAAGCCTCCGGAGATCGTGTTTAGGCTGAAGGTGCGGTAAGCTAAAGCGTTTGTCAGTCCGCCACGTTGGTTCCGAGATCTGCTCGAGCTAAGGCAACAAGTCCAAAAATAAATAAAACCGGTAACATTATTACTGACGCAAGTCAAACGCACTTCCTCTCGAGAATGATGATGGCAACAGCGAAAGACCGTCAGGTCCATTAGTCAGCTACAGTATTATTATGTAAGGTGATTGGGTAAGGCCGAACAGAATCCTGTAAATTTCAGATTCCGACACCCAATGGCCGACAGCATAGCTCTCCAGTCCAGAAGACCACAAATGGCTTCGATGACACTAATTTCCAGACACACACGTTCCTCGGTAAAACAGCTGGAGCTGGTCAAAGAACTGTTTCCGGCGCTCAAGGCTAGTAACATTCGTCTGTGGAGTATAAATTTGTCACAATACTGTGAAATAAGAAAATAAAATCAAACGAATGGTATAATTTAACGAAAAGCTGATTTACGATGTTATTTACCGAGTTCTTGCACTTCCAGAGACGCAAATGCCGTCAGATATCCCGCCCTCTACCACAGATATACTCTCTGATGTACTTCGAATTAGATCCGCATTGATCTACGATGGTTTCCAAAAGATAAGCAACAAAATGGCTAAAGTTTATCTACTAAATATTCAACGCAAACTCCTCTGCATGTAACAGTTTGTTGTTGTTTTTTTTAAATCAAATAAATATGTAGAAGAGTTTCAGTAGAAACACGTAAATCAGCTTTGGCATAAAAACATGAAAAGTTAACTTAAGTTGATTTTTTTATTTAAAAAAAAGGTTAAAACTCTATAAATATCACTGGCGATGTAAAGCACTAGTTCGTTTTAAATGCCCAGCTCTAATTAAATCATTGTTATCAACAGACGAATAATTCTAGCTGACCTGAAGCTAGAAGATAGAGCACAGGTGGGCTCGATTTACGTACTCATCATGTCGATGGAACGAATAGTTCTTCGTTAACCTCTCAACGATTCCAGGGGAGAAACTAGAATTTTACCCTGCTGATAGTTTCATAATATCAAACAGATTTCAACTGAATTCCCAAACACAAGCTCAATAGTTACTTATTAAAAGAGGACACTTTCTGTAAACAGGTGCAGCTGCAAAATCCTTGTACATCACTTGGCTTTAAAGAATTTAAAACTAAATACTCTGAAATTAAATCGTGCACCCATTATTCGAAAAGGTACAGCATAATTACTAGGATAGCGGAGGTGTAGTTAGCAGTAAACCCCGTGATTTACTGGAAGGGTCTCACGCAAGTTCTTGATTGTTCTTAGGTTGTGACAAATGCCGAGACGGCAAAATACTTAAAAATCGGATAAGCCATTTTGATGGGAGCGGGATATGTCGAAACAGTCGAAAGTTTATGGAAATATTAGAGAACGAAAAATAAACTAGATTTACAAACCCTCTTTTATGGTGAGAGGTAGCTGAAAGAAAGATGAAGGAAATCGACTTAGAATACTGCCAAATTCGAAACGAGATTTGGGCAAGAGAGAGAGCACTCCCTAATTTCCGGATTTAAAAACAGAGCTATCGCGTTGGTTGGAAAGGGTCAGAAGACGCGGATACCTTCTATGGACGAGAGGAATAAGATGAGCTATAGTTCAAAATCTAAAAACGATGACACTGTCACAGAAATAGGGGACATGCATGGGATGTAAGCTCGGTATTACAGAGAATTATCCACTAGCGAAGGGACAAGTCTGATCGCCCAGGACCAGTTAGAAGGAAACTTGGAAAGTAACCCAACTAATCATCACATAGGAGGTTTAGTTTGACGGGGAAGGGGAAGGGAATTGTAATCTAGTTAATTACGGACTGTTGCTACCTTTTGGAATGTTTATTATCTTGCTGCCTCCGGGCGTATTGTTAACATCAATTTATGATACTATTCGCATATGTCACTGATGAGATTGAAAGGAAAAATCTTGATTGTGAATCGGGTGTCCAACCGACTGAGCCTTTTACTGGTAGAATCGCAGCTCTATTCAAAACTTAGTGATTGATGATTCCCCAGCCCCCGACCGTTCTATAGTACGAGAGTAAAATACCTGGAATGAGAAAATGGACTCGTTATGCTGTCGAACCGAGTTGATCGACTCTGTATGGCACGGACGAAAACACTTAATAAATAAAAATATATCCCACTTTCCCAGGAACCTAAAGCGGATTAGACATAATAAACATAGAGAAAAAACGTACTCAATTACCAACAATAATAAATGTTATAAACACAGCTGTAGATTTTAAAAAAAAAGGCAAATACTATATTAAGAACAGAAAGAACACGCTTATAATACAGATCACAGGATAGCCCCCTTGCGCAGTCGGCCGGCCGCCTACCGGTAGATTAGTAATAATTTTAATCAGGTTCATGAGGATATTATAAAGGATGGGGGGGAGTAAACTGGGAAATTTACTTGAATTTAAAGACTACGAAAAAAAGTAACGAAGATCTGCCAATGAGATAATTATACATTCTTAATTAAACTTCATGTACGGATTATCGTAGCAGGGAGAGTCCACGAATCTGGCGTAACTTGTGGGGAAATGGGCAAGAACTTCCGGATTTTAAAACCGTATCTCAGATATCCACTGGAGAGTGGTGCACGAGGTCGTCTCGACTAGAGAACGCAGGTTCGACTACAGACCGGTAAATCGTGAGGAAGGGGGGGGGAGAACTCGAATGGTACAGTCACCTAGCCGTCGTCTTTCTCCGTCTCCCTGGAACCTGGCCCAACGTACCGGACGCACGCCACGCACCCGCTTTGCTCGGGAGCATCTTCGGCTTCACGACCGACGGACGCGAGGAAAGTCGGGATGGCGTCCTAAACTTAATCTTTTCCAGCTCAGCAGTCACGAAGCTTACAAGCGGAACAGTCCGAACTGGTTATAGAGCGGGCATTTTCGAGACGAGCAAAGACAGGTTTGTTTATGGACTTTCGTGACTCCAACGTCAGCGACCGAAGTCATTTTCCAGAGTCACGTATTAGGGGGCCTCGCTGACGCGATCGGGGGAAAACTAGTTCTGCGACTTCAAGTACGGACTGACGCGCCTCCTGTCGGGCTACACGTACGAAAAAACCATGAGAGTTTCTCCGACCCTCGAGGGGGTTATAGTTTTCTTGAGGCAAGCGCTTGGATAAATCTTACCTTTCCCATCTGAAAGGGAAAGACTCGGGTGCCGGCTACCTTATAGTGCACAAAGGGCTTTTACAGAGGTAGGATAACCCTTACTTACCAAACAGACGGCTGCGACTGGAGCCGCAAAATAAAAGAATCAAACTATTCCAAGACAACTGTTCTACGTTTTGTCCAGGTGTCTGACAATTATGGGAGAGGGGGATTATGGCCACCTCTTGCTCTGAAGATGCGCCTGAGTCGTTTTTTAACATATTGATTAGTAAAATAAAAAAAATATATACGGCTATTTGTTTTGAAGGGAAACGTCACAAGTAGGCAGCTGTACTCGTTTTCCCGATTCTCTAAGGTATCAGAGGCTGGATCTGTCACAGACCCAGGTGTGTGACGGAGACGGTGGGTGGCTTGACTGCAATGAAATATAAGAAAGTGATTTCAGATCTCTGTGTCTGACCATACGCAGGTACATTAACTTTACCCTACCAAGCTATTGCCCACGTGATCTGATCATCACGTGCTTTATATTGAGGATGTTTGAGATGCGCTATGGAAACGTCTTCATTCCCCCTGATCCACTCCAAGTTTACTCCGAGAACGGCACAGTTCCCTGGTTAGACAGTGGGCTTTGTTGCCCCTGGTCTTATTTATAGAACCAAAAGCAGCACCCAGAACCGCTGTCAGTCATATGTTGTCGTACCGTCGGGGAGGGCCACGCCCTACTATTGACCAGCTTTGATTCATTTTTGTCGAGATTATTCCTGCTAAAATCCTTTCTTGTTTCCTGATTTGGTTCCCCGCTCGTTTCCATTGACAACCCTAAAAACGTATTTGTATATCGGTAAATATCGTGTTACATAAGGAAGAGTTTGTGTTGAGTACCTGGCGAAGGAGACCCAGCCGATCGCGTCACGGGCCCTCGGGGTGCCGTCGGGGTCAGCGGCGGGTCGCCAGGTCTCTCGGGATACTTCTCAGAATAATCCCAGGTTCCCCTCTCGCCCAGGACTGGGGAAAACCCGAGGATGGTTTTTCGTTCCCAAACGTCTTCGGTTCATCGTGAGGTGTGGCTGGCGGCCCAGCGAGAAATGAAGCGCTGGGGGAGGGGGTTGTCGGGGGCCGTATCAGTTCCGCTTGGCACCTGGCCAGTTGGGAAGTAGGTTTCCTTCCATTGTATCACCCGAGACTGAATGCTGATATCCGTCCGGAGGATGAAGCGCACCTCTAGTGCGATCAAGACATCAGACATCCTTTCTGGGTATCACAACACCCTGATATGAACCAAATCGAACACCTGTGGCAGCATCTAGTTCAGCCTTTTTTTTTGCCCTAGGCCCCACTTTTATTTTTCAAAAAAAACGTACACCCCACAATTAGCAGAAAAAGATTACAATTTCAAAAGTTTTAATTAAATGATTTTATTTTACTTGATTGCATCTCAATGCATTTAAGATATTGAATGAACCGGAAGACATATCTCATATTCAGCTACTACTTCAGTATGTCAAGTATCTCAAATGCATTCAACAATTGTTGTCACTTCAGTGGGAACCTTGCCCATGATGCTGGCTGCAGATTTTTTTTAATTCGGGGGGGGGATAATTTTGTAAGTTTCAACCTTAAATCTCTACGTTTTGTAATTTCCGGTCGATTTCTCTTAGCTAGTAGTAAATCACTAACAGCACTGAAGCTACATTCAACTAAATAAGACGATGGAAAATGTATCAATAGTTCCCTTGCTAAAGTAGTTGAGTTTGGGTATTTTTTTTTCAATCTTGTTAGAGAGCCACATCATGGTTCCTTTCACTTTAAACAGAGTTTTCAGAGATTCATCATATTGAAACTCAGATAACTCCTCTTGGTATTGCACTGGGACTTCAGATGAGTTCACCAGCAATGATTGAGTTAACCAAGAGGGAAAATCCATGGCTTTTAAATCACAAAATCTATCATTGAAGTCGGTAACTAACGTTTTCAAATGGTCAACAATGACTTTTGTAGCATCATTAGTTAACCAATAGAAGTGACTGAAATTTCTTGTGGAAATATTCCTCTGGCATAATTCTAGAAGTGCTATGAATCCAAATATCTTTGTTTTTGCATCAACGAGCATCATATTTGCTCCTTGGAGCCGCTTGTTCAATGTACTTAGTTTTTCAAAAAATGTCTGTTAAGTAACTCAAATAAGCTTTTCCATCAGTTGTTAACAGGAGCTTCATTTCAGGTCTGTCTTTCAAAAACTGGCTGAGGAGATCAAACAGTTCCAAACACCTTTTTAAGCAGTTTCCCCTTGACAACCACCTTACTTCACTGTGAAGCAATAATCTCACATATTCCGCATTTTTATCGACACAAAACTGCTTAAACAGATGTTCACATTTGGCTTTGACGGCATTGATACACTTGATCACAGCATGCAGTATTTCGTGTAAAATAGGGGAAATTTTCTTGGCAACTAAGTTTTCTCGGTGGACAACATAATGCACAACCAACATGTTTGGATTTTCCTCCTTCATTAATTTTAAACATCCTGTTTTTCACCCATCATGGCAGGTGCCCCATCTGCAGCACGAGATACACTGTTTTCTTTTGGTATTTCATTTTCATCCAAATAATTTTTGAGCTTGCTGTAGATATCAACTGCAGTAGTAGTAGTTTCTAATGATTCACAAAACAACATCTCTCCTTGAAACTCTTCCTGGTCAATATATCTCACGTATGCCAATAACAGAGCCCCACTGTCATGTACAGTAGATTCATCCATTTGTATTGAGAACTTTCGTGATTTCAACTTCTCAATAAGCTGTTTCTTCAACATCTTGACCCATGTCATCTATTCTGTTGCAGACAGTAGTATTACTCAATGGCATTGCTCGGCATCTTTGTCATCCATTTGCAGAATCGTTTTGAGAAACATTGATACTGCGGGTTTAATCAGTTCCTCCCCAATCGTACGATTCTTTCCATGTTTTTCTATCAAGAGAGAAATTTCATAGCCAGCTTCAAGGGTACGATTTAGGGCTGTAGTTTGTGCAGCGAATAATGAAGTGATTTCTTTATCTATTTTCAAACTTCTCTTTCAGTGATTTAAAATATTCAAATTTTGAATTGACAAGGTTAGGATGTTTCAGCCTCAAATGAGCTCCAAGACGGCCTGCTTTCATTGATTCATTTGTCAAAGTATGTTGGCATAATAGGCAAAAAGGTGCACGTTCATCACGTACAGCAGGTATAAACACAAACTTCAAGATCTCCATTCAGTATTGACGAACTTTCAGCTTGTTGGTTTGCTCATTTTGAATAAGAAAATCTGTGGAAAAGACGAGGGATTGCGATTAGTAATGTACTGTACAGAATGTATAAATCTGCTAATCCTATAGTTAGAGCAAAAACATGTTATGAAAATAAAATGCATAAACTGATTTTACTTGAAAGTTACCACAATCGTGTTATACTGATAGTGTTGGCAAATCGCATCTTTCACACCAACTGTGGCGTTTCTCAGTAAAGCGATCTCACCATAAAGGTGGCAACAGAAACTTTATTTGTAATATTAACAACATTTCAACAATGAAAACAAATCCGCACTAGGAGTTTGTGATCTCTGTAACTGTAATTAAAACTTACCTTCAGTAACTGCCAAGTAACAACTGATAGTGATTCAACTGTGGAAGCTGCACTCAAAACAGAATCCGAACCTACAGCTCAAGCAGAACTATCCGTATTTATATCCAATCAACGAACTCTATAGAAAACTCCAGAAGCACATGTGACACTCCCGAGCCAATAACAATTTAATAACTCAACATCCTTGAACTTCCTTGGTGCCACGTTGAGTCATCAAACTTTGTCGTGGACAGAGCTGTGGGTTGGAGTGTGAAGTGGTCCCTGGCAATTGTGTGTCTCCTTTGTCGCAGCCCTTTTTGTACCCCGCTCAGCCTTCTGAAAACAATAGACCTGGCAGGGATGGGCTGTGTCGGGCGCCCAGCTGTTCACGATGGAATGTCTGTGTATTGTGGGCACCCAGCTGGTCCACGTACTGGCCTCTGGGAGTGTATGCTGCCACTGAGAGAATGGATATCATCGGACTTTTTTTAGGGGTAAAAATAATTACAATCATCAGCAGAAGTTTATGCTATGGCGTTTACCGCCTGCAAATATTTCCGGTTATACGGACTGATGCGCAGATTCTCTGCGACTGCCAGGAAGCCTTCTTAAGCGTCGAGACAAAGGGAGGATGCTTCTTAAGATGAATATGTTTATCCGTGGTGAGACAGGGTTACAGTGAATATCGGACCGGTACAAACACTTTCACCAGTCGTCTGGACGATCAAATAAAACTAAAAATCAAGGCTTGCGCAGGCCATCGACGACAAGAACTGGTAATAAGACCGACACCAAGAAGCTGTTTGACTTCACCCCATAAATTGCCCCTTTGGAATCTCCTTCCGGTTTTGTGTTTCCTCTCCGCTCATTTATCAGGTCCTAACTCGCGTCCTGCTGCAGCGGATAATTTAAGCTGGCGAGTTTCTGTATAGCGGCCGTAAAAATGGCGGATAAATGGAGGAAGATCTCCTGTCGTGTAACATTTTAATCCAAGGATTTTATTATTTGTAAGTCACACTGGTTTATTTCGATTTACTTTGTTAATCCGCGCCTTTCTGCGCCAACGCTCCTAGAAGACACAGTGGCGATAGATATATTATATGAGTACGTGTGGCTGCTCGCCTTAGCCATCACCGGAAATGAAATCATTGATACACCCGCGTCCTCTATCGGCAATTCGCGGCCAGTCGGAAAGCGAACCAGGCTTCCCCTCCCCCTAAAACTGCATTAAAAAAACAACAAAAAACCCGTCGTCACCATACCCACGTGGTCTCCTTTCTCTGCTATTTAACCGCTGCCTGGCCCAACAGCGACATCTTGCGCCGAGCATTTGCAACATCCGAACAGCTCTTTACTCTTTTTTTCATTAAATTCTGCGCACCGGCCCGTATCGATTTACACAGATCGTTTCCCCAGTAAGAATTTCAAGCAAACTGCAATAAACACATTATGTCATTATAGCGCGCGATTTATGTAAAGACCTCGTAAGACTCTGACCATCCCGAGCACTCTCTGGACCCTTAGAACGTGCACAATCCCGCGAATTTAATGTATTCTTTTATTACTGGCCTTAAAAGTAGCAACTGGAGAATTTGTGCAGTGTACCCTGAGCATGGATGGCCAAGCTGCATCCTGTCAGCTTGAGCGCACGAGCGCTGGCTCTCCCTGCCCTGATACAGCCATCGCCGAATTATAAGGCTGGCTATCTGCTATATATATATATTCTTGTTAAGCACGGACTCTTAAAGGCCAGAACTGTTGTTTTGCTACAGAACGCACCGCAAAATCTGTAACTGAGTTACTACTTTTTTTATCACAAGTAGAGTGGACGATGTGTGTGTGTGTGTGTGTGTGTGTGTGGTGTGTGTGTGTGTGTGTGTACGTTTTTAGCATCCCTGGCTTGATACTGCAGACAGCCAACGCTGGGATTTGAACCGAATCTCCGGTTGCTAGCCCGCCGGTACCATCTGGGGTATTCCTGTTTCAGGTTGGCTGTCTACAGCATCAGGCAAGAGTTGCTGATAACGTACACGCAACCGGAATTGTTATTTGGCATGCGGTCTTCTTTTTAAAATGATTGCCACATTTTCAGATGTCCACGGAAAATACTTTGATTTTTAGTAGCCAAAAGAGTTTGGTTAATAGAACAAAAAAAAGGTGATTGCTCGTGTAAAGTAATAAGTGGGATATGACCTAAATAATCTTCTTTTTTTAAAAAAAAAAGAAAAGAATTGTAATCATATTTTAAAACTTTACGAAAAATCCCAACCATTGCAATGAGCCTGGATCAGGTAAATGTTATTACATCTTGGCGAAGTAGCTGCTTGTTAAGTGACTGTACATTGAACAAGGTATACGGAGAAAATCCCTGGTCCGGGTTTGATGTATTGTCACGTTCAGCCAGCTTCTTGTGCTTGGAGATAACCGGGAGATAATCGAATTTGCAAAACAACATTGTCTTAAGATCCGACGGGTCACTCATTCCGCAACTATCGGAAGCGCGACAAAATTGGAAAGAAAGATTCCCCTCAAAGCCAGGTGACTAACCGCTGTCACGTGACTCGTTACCATCCCGGAAGAACTCACTTCATAACGTAAAATACCAAACTCGGAAAATTCGATGAGGAAAAGCGATTGAAACAATTTACCAATTTTTTTAATGCGGGAGTGTCACAGTATAAAGGAACATTATAGCCTGTGGTTGCTTAGAATAAATTGACGGCATGATAATTTGCTAGAAACTGTCGTGGAGTTAACTTAATAGTGGCGCAGACCTGGTCGACTCTTCGGCAATACATTAGCCCTTTTACTCTCCTAATGTCAGACCAGAGGCTAAACGTACTGCTTTCATAGCGAAAATGGCTGTGGCTAGGAGCTGTTGTAATCAGTACTACGATGATGTTATTAAATTGCTCAAAATCTAAATATCGATCAGCTGTCTGGTAAATCGTAGTGAATCCGGAAACCTGATTCCACGTTGACTAAAGAGGGAAGAAATTGGTTCCAGCCTCATCTTTCTCTTCGATGCAGTTCGAATGTTTTGATCTAACAACAGATCTTAAAACATTGGATGAGGGATTCTTATAATAGCCCCGCGATTGTAGCTTAACGGAATGTAGGGAAATCGAGATTATTCTTACCATTCCAACGTGGAGACTTCATTGAGTATTCCCGAGTATTTCACAACAGATTTTCAATAGTTTTTTTTTTTTTTTAAATAATGTAGCTAACTTTAAAATTTATCGCTTCTGTCATTTTGACTCACTTTTAAATCTGCAAGAACACAATAAAGACATTAGAGAAGTAAAGAGGGCACTAAATGATTAATTTTTGCATTGATTCTTAAAGACTTTAACTACACAGAGTTACTATTGACCAAGAAAATGCGAATTCATGTTCTGATGAATTTGCAAAGCAGGACAAAAACAATTAGTTATAATGATTACTGCCGAGCTTGCAATTCGCTAAGTTTTCAGAACTTTAAAAACTTTTAATTTATTAATATACCTAATTTAAATGATGCAATATTTCATTTATTATTTAAATTATTTAAACTATTATATACAGCGACAAAAACTTGTTGGAATTTTACCTCAGTATTCGTTTTAAATGAAGATAAGTTTGGTAAAATTCAAAACTTGGCAATAATTAGCCTTTTTATTATTAAAGCTAGTTGCTTATTATCATTTATAAAGAAACAATTTAATTTCAGATTTGTTTTTGTTGAAAATTCTAAAATAAAAATGCAAAATAAACTTTTATACTGTTTAGGGCGTTCATATTATTGTCTCTTTTGTCAGTTATCATTCCCTGTACGACTGTAATGATAAATAGTTTTTATGATAAGACAGAGATCGAATTTTTACAGAAGCCTGAGAGTAACATTTTAGTTTCTTTTCCTTTCGTAACGTTATTATTGTTTGCGCATTTTTTTCACTTCTTCATCTTATTGATGAAAATCCTAGAAACTTCACTAACAGATGGAATATACTTATATCTGTTGAGCCAGTACAGAAAAGACAGGATGATGCTTGCTACAGAAGTAAGTTGCTTATAGCATCAATGATTCCAATTTAGACGTACAGATGAGACTGTAATTGACGTCTTATCCCGAGAGTCGAAGCACCTGACGTCGATTATAGCCTCATTTGCACATAGGTATATGACTATTAAAGTCTCGTTATATACACTTAGAACGTTCAAATAAATTCCGACCGAAATAGCATTTGAACGTCTTCACTGACTGAAATAAGTGAATAGTAATCACGGCCGGCGCACGTTCTTGTTTTGATGATGCTGCTGACATTTTGCTAAATATTTACCCCGCCTGTTTTTATCAGTTCTACTGTCCATATTGTGACGGCGCCGTGATTACCGTTCGTTGGTGTTTTGTTCGCACCTAGGGGGCGCGGTACACTGAAGCGCCTCGACGAACGTGGCTGCTCGGTCGGCGTAAAGCGAACAAAGCCCCTTTGATGTCTCTCGAAGGTGTGCGGATCATAATATGTAGAATATTTCCCCCTATTATTTTTGTTTACCGCTGTCTTTCTTTTTTAATGTAATTTGTGTTCGGTTACTGGATTCTTGCGCAGCGTGGGAGGGGGGGGGGAGACTTTCTCGGCCGTCGTCTTATGGACGGTGGTACCGGGCTCAGAATCGTCCCTGCCCCCTCTCTTCGCCATTGTTGGGGAGAGAGAGACAGCGAGGACCGGACTAAGGAGGAGGAGAACAACACTACTCTTCTCTCTCCAAAGCCGCTGGGCGCAAACGAAAGTAGGCATCGAGTCAACCAGCCCGTACGGAGGCAGGAAGGAGTTCCGTGCGTGCGCGTGGATCGATACTCGATCACCTAGGAGGACGTGCGGCGATAATTCGTGTGTGGCGCAGCTGAAGAACAAGACAACAAAACAAAAAAAAACAACCCTGTCAACGGGAATCTGGACAAGACCGGGATACGATGGTGCGAGCGGATCGGGCCTCGTGGAGGATCTGAGGCGGCGAGCTTGAGCACGGGCGGGATCTTTGAGCGAGGTAAGAGCCTTGGGTGTCTGGTCTTCTTTCTCCAGACAGCTACGTGTGTCGAAGACTCCGGGACCTGCCACGGCCGGCCGTACTTTTAACTCTCCATCCCTCTAAACAAATTAGAAAGGTTTCGCTGTCTCTACTAAGGGGGCGACTTATTGACTTTAGCATTAAGTCTGAAACTTCCAAGTGTTGATTAGCTTTTGGTTGCTTTAGTCTTTGTGCGCGTGCAGAGACATAACAGGGCTCGGCTGCAAGACTGCTACGTGTTCGTGATACTTGGCCTTCGACTGTTTATTATTATTATTATTATATTATTATTATTATTATTATTATTATTATTATTATTATTATTATTATTATTATTATTATTATTATTATTATTATTTGTTATAGTAGTAGTAATCAGTATAGAAGTGTAAGATCTTACTAGTATTATAACTTTTCTGTTTTATTTGGTTTTACTATAAACAAATTATTATTATTATTATTATTATTATTATTATTATTATTATTATTATTATTATATTATTATTATTATTATTATTATTTCTTGAATGGAATACAACAAAACTAAAAAAAGGGGAATTTTCAAGATAACTCCTCTTCTAAAAGGGGCTCTTTTAGAGAAAACAGTCGAAGGAGCTGGATACCTGCGCACACGATGGTGTCATTGTTTCAGGTAATGGAAACCAGGTAACGACGATTCTGCGTTTGCCTTCCCGGGAGGGAGTAAATCAGGGCGAAACCTACGGTCGGCTTCCTTTGAGCTGGCCAGAGCCCGCGGAATCGTCGCCCACTCGGTACCTGTCTTTTGGAACAGGACAGAGTGCAAACTCAGGAAGAAGAACACGAGCGAACGTCTCTGTGAATCATGAGCGTAAGAAACCAGCCGTTCGGAACTTGACAAACCTTCATCCGTCCTCGTCCGTCTCTTGCAGAGTAAACTAAATCAGTAAATCCTCCACAGAAAGAGGGGGGCTGCAGTTCCGCAGATCTCAACAACACTGTGCAGGCATATTTATGCCCTACATTTAAAATAGGGGGGGGCATACCCACTGGCCAGAGCAATATCTCCCGCGCAGTAAGCATGGTTACAAAGACAGTAAAAGTGAAAGTATACTTGTCCGCCTTCCTTTTTCTCCCTTACTTTCTTCTTTTGCACATGATATTTAGCTCCGTGTGGCCTCTAGTGGGTTGGCGCATAGCGTAGAGTGTGGAAAATGCTTAATAAATAATAAATAAACCTACCCTCGTGTTTAGAACTCGCCACCTGAAGGGATAATGAAGTGATGGCGAGTTTTGAGCCGCGATAACGTGAGAAAGAAGAAAACCGACTCTTCTTTAAGATCGTTTTACTGCTATACGCCAAAGTAGTCCAGGTAATTTGGCGTCCACGTTTACTTACTGCCTTTTTTTTTAAAAAAAAAAAAAGCAAGTCCGCTTAGCGACCGAGAGGATTGGTAGTCGGTCCGCTCCAAGCTTCCTCTTTTCCCTCTCCAGTGGCTTCCGGTTTTTCCATCAGTCGTTTAGGCAGCGTGAGGCGAGGAAGAGTTATGGGTCTTCCGGTCCTCAAAAACAGCATGGAGATCTGGAAATATGCATCATCTGAGACGTTCACTTTATTTTTGACGATAGCATTATTTGGACTCTCGTCACCACGTGATCACAATATTCTCACACTCCTACATTTCTTCTCTACGCCGGGCCGGATCTGTAATCGTGGTTAGTCGGATGTTTCCGGAAATGTTTAATTCTAAGCTATATACATATAAGCGACAACAATGAATCGTTCTGGAACATTCTGCTTCCGCTTATAAAATGTCTAAACTGGGAAACACTAACGGATGGGCGGACTGGTGAATCATTTCGTGTTTTTCCTCCCCGATTTTGTTCTCTCTTCTCCTTTACTCCGCCAACAAGGTACTGACAGCTCGCACTCTCCAGCCGTTATTATTACACCGTGGAAACGCGTTTGTATGTATAAAATATAGCGGGTGAAAAAAAAGCAAGAAAACCGGAGAAAATAATTAAATAAATAAATATCTTAATGTATATTTTGATTAATGTGGTGTAATGTTAAAAATGATTTGTCGACGTTGTTTGTAGAATAACACGTTAGATAGAAGTTTCTTTTCTCTGATGCATGAGAGCTTTAATTCCATGGCTAATGTGTCAGGTAATCTTTCCACTCGTGTCAGTCTAGTTTGGAACAGTTCTTTTAACGTGACATTATTTATATGACAGCACTCTGTGAACTCTTACAGACAGCTGGAGAAAATGAAGAATAATTGAGTATCTTATTTCTGGTGACGTGGCTACAACCTATTCCTGTAAGTGGTTAAAAATGAAGTTTTTTTTTAAATCACCTCCACGCTGTAAAATCATCACATTCACCGTATTTTAGGGTAAAATCTGATCATTTTTCTGTAATTTAGTAAAACAATTACATGATGCCAAACAAACAATTATGAATAGCGTTTTAAATTTTCAGATGAATACGTTAATAATTTAACGGTTTGTTGATTCTGTTCCATAAAGACTTTATTGAAGAAAACCACCGACTACTATAGTAAACATTAACAACCGGCCTCGAAGTTGCCAGTTTTTCGCATGAGACTCGAATAAAAACAGGCGCCACCTGGAGGCGTTAAACAGCGTCAAGAAAGGACCACCCTTAGCGAGTGAAAGCTGATGAATTTCTATAAAAAAAATTTAAAAAAAAAAAAAAAACGTCGTGCAATCGTTGACTTTGCAACGATGTTTCCTCACAACCTCCTCACTCGCGTAATAAGTCAGTCGTTAAGAGGCGAGTGCGTGGTCACGTGTTCAAGAGAATACTAGCGATTTTTTTTTTTTTTTTAAAGCAAAAAAGAAAATGGGCCGCCCCTGGGTTTACGGAAATAGATAGAAGCGCATCAGTCACGTGCTCTGCTCGTGTTGTCCTGTTTCCGCCATGAGCTGAGTTGTGACGCGTTTGGGATTTGCTATTTGAACATTGCACGAAACAAATTTCATTAGCCGTAATAGTAATGGACACCCTATCTATTTATTCTCCGAGTAGTCAGCGCTCATCTGCAGCGTTTGTCATCGTATTTCACCCGGATCTGGTCGGATGAGTCCATACGAACGATCGCACTGGGACCATCTGTCAGCGACGTATGTGAGACCTTTTTGCGTCTGTCTCGAGATTTTTGTTCACCGTAAGCTGCAGTTAAAGCCAAAATCAATGCCCCATCAATGACGCCGAACTACCCGCGGACCAAAAAGAGAGGGCTATCCGCGATATGAAAGCGAATCCCTCGCTGGGAGGAGGAGGGGGAGGAGAGAACGGTTAGCATAGAACTGCAATGGCGCAAAATCGCTTGCAAGGACGGAGAATCTACAGCGGAATGCAGTCTTTCTTCGGAACTACTCTCGGTTCAGCATCAGTGTCACTCCTATTCCCTTAATCTGTTTTGGTGTCTTTTTGTACGTCGAAGGCTATTGAGTGGATTAGTTTTAAAAGAAAATAGCCATCAAACAAATGCCGCCATCACCGACTTGATGCAGCCATTAGCTTAGTCTTGTGGTCAGTCTGAGCTACTTCAAAATGCCGGCTTGCGATCTCGTGGATACACCGCCCTGGCCGTGGGAAAAGACGCCGGCCTATTAGGCTGTGTTTGTGAAAGCACTAACAACTGAAAACTTTTAAGACTGCTATCCTTAACCATGATTAAAAAACTGAATGAATGGGTTAACTTAACAATCCTTCGTCTATTCGCTTATAGTTCTAGTGAGTTTTCCAAACCGTACTAGCATCTTTATCAGCCACATTTTATTTATTTAAACTTTATACTGCATATTTAGCATTAAAATCTCTTACTGTTTCGTAATGAAGGGGTTAAGAAATATCTTAAAACAAAAAAAAAAGATTGTCTTTAATGTATATTCTATCTTTATTGGTAAATGTCTTATAAAAACGGACTTTATTCGTCATTTAGAAACTAGACGATTAGTCCCAGCATTTCCCGCCAGCTTGTTAGTAGTTCTCATTTTTACTGAGTCAGGTCCAGTGAAAATAAACCAGGTAACACCAATCACTAGCTGATCCCACTGCTGCTGCTATTGCTTTAGCCTTTCCAAATTATTTTGTCAACATAGTATAAAATATACGCATTATGTTGAGCATAAATTTGTCTAGAGCCAATTATTTCCCTGACGCCTAATGCTTCAAACCTTCTTTGAACTCTCTCTCTCTATATCGACCTCATATCTCTCTCTCTGTGGTGACATCGTATCTCTCTTTGTAATTAGGTCATATCTCTATAGTGACCTCATATCTCTCTCTGTGGTGACATCGTATCTCTCTTTGTAATTATGTCATATCTCTATAGTGACCTTATATCTCTCTGTACTGACGTCATATCTCTCTCTGTGGTGACATCGTATCTCTCTTTGTAATTATGTCATATCTCTATAGTGACCTTATATCTCTCTCTGTACTGACGTCATATCTCTCTCTGTGGTGACATCGTCTCTCTCTTTGTAATTAGGTCATATCTCTATACTGACCTTATATCTCTCTCTGTGGTGACATCGTATCTCTCTTTGTAATTATGTCATATCTCTATAGTGACCTCATATCTCTCTCTGTGGTGACATCGTATCTCTCTTTGTAATTATGTCATATCTCTATACTGACCTCATATCTCTCTCTGTGGTGACATCGTATCTCTCTTTGTAATTATGTCATATCTCTATACTGACGTCATATCTCTCTCTGTGGTGACATCGTCTCTCTCTTTGTAATTATGTCATATCTCTATAGTGACCTCATATCTCTCTCTGTGGTGACATCGTATCTCTCTTTGTAATTATGTCATATCTCTATAGTGACCTCATATCTCTCTCTGTGGTGACATCGTATCTCTCTTTGTAATTATGTCATATCTCTATAGTGACCTCATAGCTCTCTCTCTCTCAGTCCGCCATCTGTCTGGTTTAATGCCATAAACTTTGTGCGCTACTCGTTAGGAAGCGAAGATTTGTAGACTGACTTCAAGGTTTCGGATTTCATCACACGCTTTCTAACGCCTCTATGATTAGAATAAAGTCAGCCGTACTGTCAGTAGAAATGGCGGTAAGGTTTTTATATAATAAATTTGTCTGGCCAGCTTAGGTGATTTACACTCCGATAAATAGGGGGGAAAAAACAACTTTGCGAGAAAGCTTGGTTGGAAAGAAAACGTCTGGACAGTATATCAGACTAACGTGATTATCAACACCAGTCCCACCAAATCTTCTGGCGGTAAAGGAAACGATAACTTTGTTCGTATCTATTCTATCTCTGCATTGCCGCCATTTATTCTGTACATACTTGAAAACGTAGAAATCACTTCTGAGTTTAATCAATACGATTATCCACCCTTCGCCCACGCACACAAGCACAAGCGAACCGCAGTTTCTGGAACAACGAAATACCATCGATTTTTCTTCTTTTTTATTCGGTAACAATGAAACCCTGGTAACTTCACCAAAGTCCAAAAAGCTGTTTAAAGGAATTAAATGAGATAATTGTAAAAGGATTTTTTTTTAGGACGCGCGATTATTTCCTTCTTTACGGAAGCAGCAGTTTACAAAACCAATAAGTGGAAGGAAAGACGGAGAAAGGGCAGGGGAGAGAATTACGAACGTGAAGTTCCGGTTATCCAAAAAAGCATCGTAAACGAAGATGGCGTTTATTTCGCCTGGGAAGCTGTCCAATGAGTGCTGCTGAGCGCTGAGCCATGCAAATGTTGGCGATTGATGCCTATCTAAACAGAAAGAGTAGCCATCGGAGACCTTAGAGAAGTTAATTTAAGACAATAGATGTCCTCGGTGAGAAAAACAAGAAATAAAGATGAGAATAAGGCAATTACGAACGCTGAGGATCTTCCATAACACTTGCTTTGGTTATAAACAAGCAAACTGCTTCGTTCATCTATTTATTATTTTTTTTAATATGGTTAAAAAAAAATTAACTTTGACATATGAATTTTTTGACATGAATTGAGATTACTGCTAGTAATGAAGTTTGTTTATAACATTTCCACAGAACGTTATGTTTTAAGCCTTTAGATGTTCTTTTACTACACATGGACGTGGGCGGGAGGACAAGTTAGCTTTAATGTTTTAAAGTAATTCCATAGTAAATAATTTGT
Organism: Nautilus pompilius; assembly: GCA_018389105.1. Lineage (NCBI taxonomy): Eukaryota > Metazoa > Mollusca > Cephalopoda > Nautilida > Nautilidae > Nautilus > Nautilus pompilius. The sequence continues at coordinate 503,401 of JACATO010001037.1, forward strand.
ATTTATCTCGTTTACTGAAATATAAAACTACTTTCATTTTCTGCTTCAATTACATATCACGTTTTCCTTTGTTTTTGTGCGTTTTCTTTACTTTCGTTTTTGTTCGGCCACACGTGATAATATCGCTTGTCCTGGTGCGCTTACGTTCTTGCAAAGTATCACACGGCTTCACCATTTACCATTTCCGATTTCCACATTCCCGGGGAGCCAAAAAAGGATGCAGAAGTCGATATTTTTATTTTTTTTTGGCGACCTAATAGGAAGCATTTTACTGTGAGCTGTTCGTTCATCAGGCTCCCTTCAGGACCGCAAAGATCTGCTCTTCAAGACACGAGATCGCGTTGGTGCTCCCTTGACTTTTTCCCCACTTGAAGACCGACAATTGTTCGGGATATTCAATGCTGTATAGAAGTCACTCCATGGTTGCTTTAAATTTACGCTCCATTTGTTGGGGGGAGGAGGGAGGGGAGGGAACTCTCTTTCTTTGCAGCATTCTTCTTTGAAAAAACCGCAAGTTGGTTTAGATTAAGTTTCCCATGAGGCTTATCGACCGTTGGGTCGATCGAGAATCCTGGTCAACCGCAAACAGTCGCACTACGAGTTAATAGAGCTTATTTTGAAATTATCATTTCGGACCTGATGCTGGCAGCGGGATCCTTTTACCTGGATGCTTAGACAGAATCATTATCCCCCCTCCCGCGTACGTGCGCACAAATAAATAAATGGGACCCTTTAACTCAATTATTAAGAGATATTCGAGACCTGACTCCCTTGAGTTATCCGTGCACAAAGATTTAAATCATTTATTTTCTATAATTAGCCAGAGACGACGGCCCTCACGTCACGGGGAGGTAACTCCGTTAAGCTTAAGCAGTTTTTACCGACAAACGGAACTGGTTCCTCGAGTAGGCGGTGATTGGACTTCTAGTAAAAAATTTTAAGTGGAGCCATTACATTCGTTTGTTATTTCTCTTTGCCTGTATTTTTGTGAGTATCCTCTGTTTTGCAGGAGGCAGATTTGATCAGGTCACATGTCGGGTGGACGAACGAAGAGCTTGCAGTTCAGCACGAGTAGCTGCCGGAGTTACGGGGATTACCGCGTGGTGGTGATGGGAGCAGCCGGGGTAGGAAAGACGTCCATCGTGTCGCAGTTCCTCTATAACAGCTTTCCGGCCGAGTACCAGGAGACGATAGAGGAGCTCCATCGGGGGGAATTCACTGTGGATGGAGTGAAAGTCGTGCTGGATATCCTCGACACGTCCGGCGCCTACTCGTTCCCGGCTATGAGGAAGCTGGCCATAGGAACCAGCGACGCCTTCATCCTCGTCTTCTCCGTCGACAGCGAGCCGTCCTTCGAGCAGGTGAAGGTGCTGCGGGAGCTCATCCTGGACGAGAGGTCCGACTCCTCCGACCCGCCCATCATCGTGGTCGGCAACAAGACCGACGTGGCGCCGTCCGAGCGGGTGATCGCGCGCGAGATCATAGAGACGCATGTCTGCGTGGAGTGGAACAACGGCTATGTGGAAACCTCGGCGAAAACCAACAGCAAGGTGGAGGACGTGTTCAGGGAGCTGTTTTATCGCTCCAGGCTCCAGCTGACCAGACTCCCGATATTCAAGAAGAACAGGCAGCAGTCCATGCCCGACGTCCTGTCGGAGAAAACTAGGAATTCCCTGACCGGAAAACGACACAGCTGTACGATATCGTAAAAGGTCACCGACACCTCGTGGCCAGCAATATTTCCTTGCTATTAAAAGCAATATTTTTTCAAGCCTCTTTACATTTAAAATTGTTTAAATTTCAGTATTTAGTAAACAAAAACGAATGACTTCTCAGGATTCCATTGAATCCCCTTGTAAGGCAGTTTTCTTCTCAAAGCCAGATATCGTCACTATTCCAAATTCCTTTGATTTGGTTTCTTCTCCCCCCCCGTTTCTTTTTTTCTTTACTTAGAATCCTGGTTTCGATGAAACTTTGTATATTTATAGAAATAGGAACGGTGGGTTTCTACCTTTTTTACAGCAGGATTTGTTAAATTACATTCTCTTCCCTCCCCAGTTGTCACATTTTCTCATTTCGAAAGCATCTTGTTCATGTTCTTCTCTCTCGTTATTCCAATTTCCCCCTCGTCGTAAATCTTTCTGATTCCCAATCGTTGGATTATCAGGGCAAAAAAGTAAATCACCTAGAACGACTACAGTAAATAAGAAAGTGGAAATGTTTGTCGTGCTTATTATCAAGAAATTCCCAAAATGGCGATAAACCTTTGTGAATAATTCCTCTCATTTTCTGACCGGTGTAGCTCATTTAGACTAAGGTTGGGAAAAAAAACGTAATTTACGATATCTCGAATTGATTTATAAATCATGCACACTAATTCATCGTTACGACAGGATACCGATATTGGATTTTACTAGTTTAAATTCAGCATTATTTGTATAAACAGAAAATGAAAGAAGAGTGATGCGACTGGCTATTCAAGATCACTGGGAAATGGGTTCTGACAGCCATAGGACGGCATGATGGTGAAGAATGCGTTGTATATTTTTAAGCCACACGGTACTTGGCATTTAATATCGTGTGGCCAGCCTCAGAGCGCGAACAAAATTCTTCGTGTTATCACTAAGCAGTCGCTCGATAACGCAGGACGTATTCTACGGCAGGAAGGTGTTAAACTTTCCCCTATTCCTGTGTGTGCTAAGCTCAATTCATGGCTGTTTCCATCGCCATGGCACTCCATTAAAGAAACGTGGTAAAGCATCACCGACTGGTCCGTAGAAGGGTTTCCGTCACGATCCAGGCCACGGGACTGCGCTGCCTTGGTCTCTTCAGCAGACACGGACTCTGCTATTGGCGAAGTTACGGATCAAATCGATATCCTTCTCCGTTTATACAGAAATGGCTGGCCGACCTCTTACTCCGGTGGTCTAACGGGGGGTAGCCATACAAAAAAGACGCCTGTTGCGGGGTCATTGTTCTTCAGACGATTCGGAACAGAGTGTGTGATTTGCCGGCAGTTCTCATTGTCCCCAGTCACTCTCGCAGAGTGAAGAACCGCTGTAGAAGGATTGTCCGCTCTTCGGCGTGCGGGATTAGCCCGATGGCTTCCAAGAGAAGCCGACAATCAAGGTATTTATGATTCTGATTACTGCTGTAAACATTACTGTAAAACATTTGGCTACTAGGTTTCTTTCTCAGCCGTTTTCCTGTTTTGTTTTTTTTTAACGGGGAGCTCTGCTTCCACGAAAGATACTTAACATAACCATCACTAGAAACAAGGCTGCTCTCCCAGAGAAATAACTTACACCATCTCTAGACTGTTAGCATCTTGCCAGTACTTTTCTTTTTTTGCTTTAAAATTCCATAACCGTGGTTTTAAACAGCATCTGTAAGTTCCAGTGGAGCGACACCCAAACATCGTAACACTGTACGATGTGAGATGCTGATGCTGGGCACTTGTTGATCAAGGCGAGATGCTGAACTATAGGGTTTTGTTTGTTCGACGATCAGCTAAATTTATACAATCAGAAGATTTTTTTTTTAAAGTTTTTGTCATTATTTTAGTCCATCTCCCCCCCCACCGCTACAGTCTCCTCTGTCCACACTCTTCTCGGCATCTCGCCCACCTCGGTACATGGTCCAAACAGACCAATCCCCCAAAGCCGATACCTTATTTTATTTTTGCTCCAGCAATGGAAATCGTGTAGCTTCCGTGACTTTTGTGAACGACTTCCTTTACTGGATGTTTGTTTACTGCGAGAGAAATATTCGCCTTTATACATCGCTCTTGTTCTTTCTTTTTTCAACTTTCAGCTCGGTAACTTTAAAGGAGGATTTCTAGCTAATGTGAAATTTGGAAAGACAGCTGCTAAAACCAGCTTAGGACGACCGATCTAGAATCTAATCGGTTACTGTGGCTTGCTCGCTCGGCGGAGTTTAAGGGACCCAGAGTTTTTCACTAAGGAGATTTATATTTTAAAAAAAAACAACAAACGATGACTGAATCTAATCGTTGATGCTGTCGAGAAAGATCTCATCCTTAAGTGCGACCGTTAGAAAAGTACGTTCTTGGAAATCCTTCTTTCCCCGAGGCACCATTTTTTCGTTGAAAAGATATTCTCAGGATGTACAAAAGAATTGTCGTCGTGCGGAAATTGCTTAGACAGCAGCTTGTATGATGCAGTGTTCCAAGAAGATGAAGATAATTTGTCTTGGTGGGAGGAGATCGAGATAGAAAAAACAAAATTCATTTTCTGGATGTGTATTATGAAGATTGTAGTTCTTTGAACGAAATAATGTTTTGGTGTGTTAACTTTTAAAAGAAGTTTTGTTGAATTTTGAAACTTGTCATAATGCGTGAAAAATATACGATGTAGATAGATTCCACCTTGCTATGGTATTCTCGCCAAGAATTCAGTATGACCAGAATGGCTCATTCTTACCCAAGAATGCGGGACTGTAGTTAGTCCATGTGGGATATCAGTTTATGATTGTGGATATGCTGTCTGCCTATTCAGTTTGACCCCATGTTGTATGTTTTAATTAAACGGATGCAGCGTAATTCATTTGGTCTGAATAATCGCGAAAAAGATGCTTCCATTTATCCCTTTTATTCGAGAACGAAAATAGCTATCAGTATCATGCCAATACGAATCTTGTACTTAATCTTTTGCAAAAATTGTAATTATATCGTACAAGATGGAAACTGCTTGTAGGAGTAATAGTGGTAGCGGTTGTGTTGATATTTACCTCATCGGCAACTGGTAGACTCCAGTCTTTCACTCTTTTCTTAAGTGCATCTAATTCGATGTGTTTTCTACTCAAGTGGAACCGATGCTGATAACGAATGTTTTCGCGGTAGGAATTTTTGCAGTGTCATCATAAATGTTATTACAAGAATCTTTAATGATTTCAAATAAAATAGATTTGGTATGTTGTTTCTGAAGTCTTTTGTTGTCTATTGGTCTTCAGCGACTCAATATCTTATCTTTAATACGTCAAGACGTCGCCATATAAGTTGGTCGGACCAATTACCGGATTGAAAATAGCACCTTACTCTGGAGACCGCGCGTGCCATTCCAGGAAAAAACGAGAAGAATCTGCGTAGATTTGAATCCGAAAGCATCACATACCTTGATTCGAATAAAGTACAATTAAAAGACGCGTCAAGAGATTTCCACAAGTTACCCAGGGATCTACAGGTAAAGATCATCAGAATACCTGCTGGTCGTTCCCTTCTTACTGCTCATAGGACAGGGTTGGTCAATTAAAAGTCACGCCCCAATTGCAACATGGCTGAAAGCGTTCAGCACTCTCTCAGAGAAAATCCAAAATACACCAAAGAAGACGGACAACTCTGTTCCTAGCAATGATTAGATTCTTTTCAAAAAACTTAAATCAGTAATACAGTTTGCAGGATTGAGTCGCCCTCCTTCGGGAGGACCATGAGAGCAATCGTTAAGCGAGTGGTGTCGAAGGATTTCATCGCATCCGTTTGGTAAAACCAAAATTCCGGTTACCTTAGTGTATTCCATAATTATCTGTTTCTTATCTTTAAACAACTAAAATAAATTAATAAAGCAAGCTAAAAAAAATAACAATCGATGATTTATTTTCCAAAATAAATTAGGTAAAAAACAAAAATAAAAAAAACTATCCCAATTAGAGAAGATGGAGCAGATTTCTGACGCGGTCGTTACGGCTCAGGTTTCTCCCTAGTTTTTGCGTGTCCACGCTCTCTCTCTCTCTCTCTCCTCTCTCGCTCTCTCTCTCCATCTCTCTCATCCTCTCCTCTCTCTCTCTCTCATCTCTCTCTCTCTCTCTCCTCTCTCTCTCTCCATCTCTCTCCTCTCTCTCTCTCCATCTCTTTTCCATCAGCTCTCTCTCTCTCTCCATCTCTCTCTCGCCATCTCTCTCTCCATCCTCTCTCTCTCTCTCCATCTCTCTCTCTCTCTCTCGTCTCTCTCTCTCTCTCTCCTCTCTCTCCTCTCTCTGTCTCTCTCTCTCTCCATTCCATCTCCTCTCTTCTCTCTCTCTCTCTCCTCTCTCTCCTCTCTCTCTCTCTCTCTCTTCTCTCTCTCTCTCTCCATACCCACACTCTCTCTCCTCCCCATCTCTCTCTCTCTCTCTCTCTCTCTCTCTCTCTCTCTCTCTCTCTCTCTCTCTCTCTCTCTCTCTCTCTCTCTCTCTCTCTCTCTCAGTTTTTGGTGTCGGTGGAATGTTTATCTGTGATGAGGGCTGAATTAAAACCTCCCGCCATTCCCTTAAAGCCTTTCCTAATGATTTTATACAGAAGGTACTTAAAAGTCTATAACTTTCTAGAATCGGCCCGGTAGCCGAAATTCGAGCCTCCTCCGTGCACCACCTCACCCCAGCCTAGAAGCACCGGTTAGTATCTGTGTTGAACTGGCTGCGTATTCAATCAAACATGGCTGCAATGCAAAACACTCGGGGCTGGAGCGATACACGTCGGGGGGGTCTGTCGTTACAAGTGGCTGCACAAATGAAGCAGATGTTTTGTCACAGCCCTACTGAGTGATGCAAATTTGAAAAAAAATGTCTGTAAAAACAACAAACTTGAATCTTTAAATATTTCCAGAAAATTATAAATTCATTAATTTTCCCTTAGTCGCACCATCAATTTTGGAATTTTAAAGTAAAATTAAAGCTGTGCCATCTTTATTACTTCCCATGGCTGAAGATCGGGTCTGTCTGTAAGTCGCATTACAGTGTGTGTGTGTGTGTGTGTGCGTGTGTGTGTCTGTGTGTGTGTGTCTGTGTGGTGAGGGGAGACCGGGGCTGCTCCATCTTTATTACTGTATAGAGACTTTATATGAGAACTTCTTTCAAATGAAACTGGAGAGAGAGAGAGAGAGACTCTCACTTTCAATTTAACATCGCCACGTTCTTGATGCCAATCGTGATGTTTACCTAAATTCTTTCCTAAAACAGCAAACTGCCTGGCTGATGGTCTCACAGGGGAGGTGGGAGGGGTCCGACCAACTTTTAATTCGTCATAATGTAGTCGACAAACATATTTCACACCTGTTATAACTAAATATTGTAATAAAAAGATACTTTTGTTAAAAAATTAGTTAGCCTTACATATCTACGCAAATACTAAGACAGGTATATTTCTGGATGCAAACTATATTTACATTTAAATCATAAATAAACCTATTTGTCAAAAAATCGATGAATATTTGTCTTATTTCCATGAACTAAGGGATAATTGTCACAATTTCAAAACGTCACGTGATAACCTGCCTCGGATGAAGTTCACAAAAATGAGCCCCTGTACATCCATTAAATACGTAATCGAATTACTATAGTATGAGTAACTTACTTTATAATTTATCCAAATTATATAAACTACTTGAAGCTGAAGAAAACGAAACTGTAAAATAAAATAATAAACATAATTTTAAAATTACTTACGACGAGAAAGATTCTAAAATTGCTCTCGGCGTTTTTTTAATTACGACTGCGTCTATATCACAGCTGCCATGGCAACGAACTTCTTCGCCTACAGGTAGGTAGGTGGGTACACGTTGAATGCTTAATGTTTCAAGATAAACATAATGCGCTCCTAACAAGTTTTGAGCAGCGTGACAAACCAACCCCGGTCTCCCCTACTTGGTGAGGGATCGGATCCTTCCAACTCCCATAAGTACGGCCCGGCCGGCCGAGTGTTGCTGCGGTTAGTGGTGTCAGACTCAACGATTTCACGTAGCATTTAGTGCGGAGCAGGAAGTTCCAAAGCTGAGCCGTTGACGACAGCTGCACGGGAGAGAGGGGGGGCCCCAAGAATTGGCTGAACGGGTCCTGTACCAAAGTACAGTCGTCAACAGTACGAGATTATGTTGTGTGTGTGTTTTTTTTTTAGAAATTTAAAGCTAACAATGAGTTGCGCCACTTTTCTCCTACCGAACGACAGCCGTAACACGACGTGGCATAGAACTCCCCCCCCCCCCCGTGAAAGACATAGGGGGGTGTGTCCTGAGCGACATGTGTGCGATGTGTGTGCAGTGAGACAGGCAGGGAATCGTGATGGCGACCGCGTCTTCCGTGTTCATCAAACACGATGTGTTGCATTAAAAAATGCACAGAAACAGACTGAATACGCAGGACAGCGCATCGGGGTCTGGGCCGTGTGAGAGAGCCCCGTCTGTGGCTCTCCAGATCGGCTCTCCGCCCAATGGCGATGACGTCATCCCGGTGTTGCTATGATGCTTACTTTCAAATTGGTAGGGAAGCGTTAAGTCACAAACCAGGTCCGTTCTCCGCGTTCTTTTTTTTTTTGCAAAAAAGGTTCGGAAGGTTTTTTTCTTCGAAGTGTATAATCAGAAAGGAGGTTACACTGCTAATAGGTAAGATAAAAAAGAAAAAAAAGAATACGGCGAGGAGGGGGTTAGTTCGGCTGTGTGAAGAATTCCCTGGTCCTATGACACATACACATAATTATGCCATTGCTACGGTTCGTCTATTGTCTAAGGTCTCGGGGTAGTTTTCGTGTTTGACATTTGTCGCGTTGTTTGCCTGGAATTGTCTGTCCAACCGACGAGAGTCCAGTTTCGAATCCACGCGGCTGGGCAGGGCATCTTCTCGACCGTCGGGATAACGTTACATGTAACTCCTAGGAGGAGAGGTTTTCTCGGTGGGAGCCAATCACGGTGAGGATGCGGACGAAGCTGGTCGCGTCTCGAATCTCCCAAATATCCCAGGAGTCGGAGAAGCGATTTGTAAAGAGTTAAGTTAAATACAGAGAGAAACTCGCAGAATTCTGATCGCCGGTTTTCAGTGTTGTTTTTTATAATTATTATTATTATTTTGCACATTCCGAATTCCATTATAATTATTTTCGTATATTTTTACCCAGAATCATCGGCGATGTTTGTTATAATTACTGTTTCAAAACGTAGAGATACGGAGCAGAGCAACAGATACATGGAACAATGGAGAGTGAGATCTGCACAGGGTTAATGAAGCATACAGTTCGTGTTTATCAGACACGGAAATAATAATCAGTTATTTTCTATAGCAAAATGGTTTTTTTAATGGCGATTTTCTCCTGATATGTTCTTATATTACTAATAAGTCTCCCAGTACCCGTTAGCTGAGTTTTGTGAGCAAAACGGGCAACGACAACAACAACAACAACAAATAACTGGTAACCCACTAACTTTACCGACAAAGTTCGTGTCGGGAATTTTTTCTATCGCAGTTTTCTTCGTTCCCTTTTGGTTTTTGATAATCCGCTCTAACCTATTGGGATTGTTTTCTGTTATTAGTTACTTGATTATAGCTTCGTTTTCTGTAGAATAACGAATATACTGTGCCCTAAACTGACGGTCATTTTTAATAATTCAGGAAACTTTTTGATGCACCTGTAATCATTAGGTTTGTGAAAATCGATCTCGAGTTTTCCGTTGTTGATGCTGATAGATAAACTATATTTTATTGTTGCATATCTATGATTTAAATTGGTATTTGGTAATTATTTCTAAGAATACTTGGGTTATATATATACTCGTTATAGTAGACATATTTTTCGCATTGGGATTTTCATTGGAGACAGTAATAATAATGGATGACAATAATAATAGTTTATAGTGAGATATCTATAATTATGTTTTTTCCATTTAAACTCCCCCCAAAAAACTGCTAAAGTAACGATTTTAAGAAAAGCATCCCTCCGTTGTTATCCCTGCCGTTTCGAGTTTGAGGGTCGTCTCTAACAGGCGAGATTGACGGTTTCGGCTTCATTCCCGAGCGAGGACCAAACTGAGATAAGTCCCCTCTACCCCCCGAGAACCGTTACGACTGCTAGTTCCGCTTCCCCTTTTCCACTCTTTTAAGTGACGCACTAAGGGTTGAATTCGTGCAGATTTTCAAATATCGCGTAACCGAGGCAATTTCTATCTCCGGAAGAACCAAAAAAAAAAAGAAGTTATCGGAATTTACTACCTTCCTTGTTGTTGTCGTTACCTTTGGAGACTACGTTAGCTGCTCTTGCGTGGCGAGAATGCCAGCCCTTTGACCTACTTCTGTAAACCCCGTAGATCTGTGACGTCACACACTGACTTCTCCAGTCAAACAGAAACGGTCCGATGCAAAAAGTCGTGAAGAATCCGTCAAAAAAATGGCTTTCAAAAACTGTAAGTTCAGCTTTGAAAGAAGGGAGAAACCCTTATAAATATTTAACCTTAAGTAAACACGTCTACATATTTACAACAACAAAAAAAAATTCTTATTTATTTAATGGATTTTGGTTGGGGGAATTTTTTTATTTTTTAACTTTATTAGAAATTCTGTAATATTTAAACAGAAAATGGTAAAAACAACAACAACAAATTAAAGTGTAGCGTGCGTGGTTCCTTAGATAAGCTCCAGACCTACAGCTATGCAAAGTTTTCTAGTTACACTGTAAAGTGTCTTTACCCCACTGACGTCCAGGTTTACTTGAGGGTTAGGCTGAAGAAGATTCGCTTAACTATTAAATATTTTAATTTTTTTTTTAAAATCCATCGCCAGGTAACTTATCTTACAATGGTCAACAGTTAAACACGGGCAGTTTTTACTATTAGTATTATTGAATAATCTTTAGAGGTAATCAATTCCATAAATTTACACAGATGTTTACTTTATCTTGCATTGCTTCTAAGTTTGCTTCTCTCTAAAACGATTTCCAATTACCAAACACGGAGTTCCATGAAGTTGAAAGATATCGCGCATCTTGACAGGAATAATTCTAGCAAGTAAGTAAAAATTCTATCGTTCCATGAATGAATAACGAATTATATATTAACATTAAAAAAAACAACTTATTTTTGGACCTGCAGTGAGGGGTCTCAATACACCTGGAGCAGTCAGTGCTTCTTTGCTTCCGTCTGCACGACCAGCCTGATGTTCATGCCCTCGGTACAGGTTGCAGCCTCCATCCTGAATCTCAGATGAAGTGCCTTATTTTGGTCAGCGCTGGAAGCGCTATAGTGAACGCGACTATGCAACCGAATATCTCGCTTGGCCTTAACGGCCACCCAATGGTCAGATTGCAGGAACGCCGAGGTTAAAGAACGGAGTTCGAATCACAAAGACTTCTAATAAGGATTACTCCGCCCATGTCGGCAGAACCACTGGGGCTTCCGCGGCGCGAGATAACGTTCTTTGCCCCGAATAACGGTAGCATTACGTCACCTCTTCAGGGAAGTTTCCCTTGTAGACACCACGGAACGAAAAAGGAAACTTTATCATTCCCAGCGACTTCCGGATTTTACGTGCCACCAGCAGATGCCCACACTTGAAAGCACCAGGTTCCGTACCTGGCGATGTCAGTAAAATGCTAGAACAGCAGCTGACCGAATTTATTACGTTTCATTAGAAGCAACACTAATGATATTGTTATTAGGTCGTTACAAAGGTTTTGTCGGTCCTTATATTATGTTAATTTGGGATTCATTTTTGCATGTTTGTGAAGGTGTATGCAGATAAGTTATATATTGTTTTGTAGTGTGTGCTCTGGCATACATTATGCAAAACTTACCTTTTTAAAAATCATAAAATGGATACTTGTTTCAGGTTCTGAGTAAAGTATGGATAGAAAAGTTTTAGTGCCATTTCTATTCACGAGTTCAAAATAGGCCACAAAAGCAAGCGAAGCAACTCGTAACATTAAGCAACCATGGGGCGAGGGCACAGCAAATGAACGGACAGTACAACGATGGTTTGCAAAGTTTCGATCAGGAGATGGAAGCCTCGAGGATAAGGAACATAGCGGACGTCCTTACAGCTGTGATGAAGACCGTCTGAAAGCCTCAGTTGAAGTAAGCACTGCAACTGTCTCCAGGCATCTTGATGCAATCGGAAAGGTGAAAAAGCTTGACAAGTGGATGCCTCACGAGTTGAATGAATAACAACAAAATCGTCGATTGGACAACTGCTTTTCGCTTGTCATAAGAAACAAAAATGACCAATTTCTTGACTGAATCATTACGTGTGATGAAAAATGGATCTTTTACGACAATTGAAAACGATCAGCACAGTGGCTCGACAGAGACAAGACGCCTAACCACATTCCAAAACCAAGCCTCCACCCAAAGAAGGTTATGGTCACTGTCTGATGGACTGAAATTTGTGTTATCCACTATAACTTCTTCCAACCTGGCAAAACCATCACAGCTAAAAAGTACTGTCGTGAATTAAACGTTGTTCATCAAAAATTCTACCAACGACAGCCGGCATTGGCGAATCGAAGAGGTCCTGCTCCACAACAATGCTCGTCATGACTCTTCAGAAACTGAACACTTTGGGGTACGAAGTTCTCCCTCGCCCAGCCTATTCACCAGACCTTTATTCTACAGACTACCACCATTTCAAACACTTCGACGGTCGTATGAAATCCTCTTCAACCAAGCAGCAATTAAAACTGCCTTCAATTTTCGAAGGTGTGTGGATGGCGGCATCATAGCTCAGGTGTGCCACTAGGTTCTTAATGTCAGTCCGAAACTTACCATCTTTTCTAAAGATGACGAAGCAAATCAAACATGGTTTCAGAAACAATTGGGCTTCCGAGTTTCTCTTCAACGTTTTCTATTATCAAAAGTTTTAGGTTATTGTTGTCTTCTGTATATTCAAGGACAATCGAATTTACGTCTCTTCCTTCTTATCCTCTCGATAATCTTAGCATCATTTTGTAATCATTTATCTTGCTGTTGTTTTTTTAGAGCTAATATTCGGAAAAGAACAAGTGCTAAAATGAAAAAGAAGTTTCAATTCCACACCAGAAAACTCCTAAAAAATAGCAAAAGGTAACAGAAACAATTTATTTGGATTTAGACAAAAAGAAAAGGAAGAATGTTCGCTGTTTTTATTAATTTTTTTTTTAAATTCCCATAGAAAGCACATTATTTAAAGTATAAAATATAAGTTTTTATTTTCATTGATTAAATATATGTAGAAATTGGCTAAATGCCTCTCTCTCTCTCTCTCTCCATCTCTCTCTCTCTCTCTCTCTCCATGTCCCTCTCTCTCGTAAAGATGTCGTCTATCTCTGTGTAGTGACGTAATCTCTGTCTTGTAATGACGTCATCTCTGTACTGACGTCGTCCTTCTCTCTCTCTCTCTCTCTCTTTCTTCTTGATTAGTTTCTAATTTAGCTTAATTATATATGCCAGGTAAACATGAAGACGTAAATAAAAAGAAACAAAAACATTAGCTTTTCAGCTGCGTAGAATATGGTGTAAATATTAAGAAACGGCTAATTCAGTCTACGTTCTCGGACTTCCGGTAGATCAAAGACTACCGCCAGAAGTTTTAAAACGCGGATTATTGAATGAGACTTTTCTCCCTGCTACAGTTCCGACTGTCATTTCCAAAATAGATCGTGAAAGTACTTCGTGAGCCGTTTGATGTCAACACTTGCTTTGAACGGAACAGATCATTTTAGTTGTTTAAAGAAGAGGAGAAGCAAAGTTCTATGATCTTGGCATGAGTGATGCTGGAAGTGGACATCGCAAAAATGATCACAGAATCGGCGGGGACGGGCCCGCCTTCGAGAGATTCAACCGGTCAGAGAGATGACCATTTTAGGAAACTATTCTCGAGCCTGAGTGGTGGGAGGAGTGGGAGGGGAGATATCAGGCACAAACTTCGATGGCCTTATAGCTCTTTGTAATCGCTGCAAAAGCTTCCATTAGTGATTCGTGGCAGAACAGACACTCCAGGCGATAAGCTAATGTAACGGCGCGGTTTCTTTCTTCAGATCCGTCGACTCCGACTCCATCTCCATCTCCATCTCCATCTCTCTCTCTCTCTCCTCTCTCTCTCTCTCTCTCTCTCCCAATCTCCGGAAAAACCTTTTAGACGTGTCAAGCGGGATCAAAGGTCATGCAAATACGCAATGCAGTCTGGGATATGTGGAGCGAACTGCTAGAAAAAAAATCATTTACAAGAGTTGCGTGTTTATATAAACTTTTGGTAATAATAATAATAATAATAATAATAATAATAATAATAATAATAATAATACTGAAAAACAGGAATCAGTTCCAGTATTCTAGTATCCTTTATTTTTTTCTTATTTTGCGCCGACTAGGGACCAAACGGAACATTCGCAAGAGAAGAAAGAGGAGGAAAAACATCCTGTTAATAAAGAGTATGACCCCATGTCAGGTAGAAGATATCTAGCGCAGACACACAGGTAATCGCTCTGTAATTACCTTAGAAAAGCAAGAGGATTTTAATGAAATGATAAGGAAACCCAGACAACCGTTGTTTGCTCTGAATGATTTATTTTCGAATTTCTTTATCCCAATAACTAGAAATAAATTTAATGGAAAATCTGTGGAGCTTTGGATGCCCCAGAATTCCGTAGCAATCCAGACTTCGACCGGGAGAGTTGCCGCGTGCTGAGAGGAACTCACTACTCTGGAGGCTGGCTTTCTCTTGGTCTCCATCTCGTACGGCGCCCAGGTTCTGTATGCGGGGACGAGGCGCTTGAATCTAAAAATAGAACGTCAGCTAAGTCAGTTCTACCCACAATCACCCGCGACAACTCGTCCGAAAGATTAATCCTGATGACAGTAGCAGAGATAGAACTCGAATCGTTGGTTTACGCTTCAAATTGAAAAAAAAAGAAAAAAATGCAAAAGTGAATCTTTCTTGCTTTATGCAATTATGTAAATATTGATTTGCAATTTTTTCAAGTTTGTTTATGCAGTTGCTTAATTTTATTTGCGGAAGTCTATTCGCAAACGATCCACCGATGTCGCTGTCTTTGGTTAGTGCCGGCGTGAACACGAAAGAGGTTCCCAGGCCCGCAGCACTCCTGGCGCGTTGAAGTCGTTTTAACAGAAGTAAAAGAATCCACAGGATAGAGCGGAAAACGCTTCTGTTCAGTCGGTCAGAATTTTTTTTACTGCTTCCGCTTGCATCATCTTCTGCAGCTGTAGACGTAGCGAATGAGACTGCCGCGTGGTGTCGTGGTTAGGGCTGACAATCGTCTTCATTTCCGCGCCTGCTCATGTGTCCCCCCAGTACGGGAGTGTCCGACCGACACCTGGGGGAGAATCAGAGAGAGGATCGTCTCCCCGAGACAGGTCTGCTCGAGCCAGCCAGTACGGGAGTGTCCGAACGACACCTGGGGGAGAATCAGAGAGAGAGGATCGTCTCCCCGAGCCAGGTCTGCTCGAGCCAGCCAGTACGGGAGTGTCCGAACGACACCTGGGGGAGAATCAGAGAGAGGATCGTCTCCCCGAGCCAGGTCTGCTCGAGCCAGCCAGTACGGGAGTGTCCGACCGACACCTGGGGGAGAATCAGAGAGAGGATCGTCTCCCCGAGCCAGGTCTGCTCGAGCCAGCCAGTACGGGAGTGTCCGAACGACACCTGGGGGAGAATCAGAGAGAGGATCGTCTCCCCGAGCCAGGTCTGCTCGAGCCAGCCAGTACGGGAGTGTCCGACCGACACCGGTTAAATAGGGACATCTTGTGAGAATTAGTCGGAGCAACAAAAAAGACAGAGAAATTTTCCGCCACGGAACAAAATTTAAAAAAAAAAAACAACAGAAGAGGACAATTATAAATGATGTTGGTATCTCTATAATTGCAAAAACAGAAACAAAAAAGTAATTATATTTTAAGACCTTTTAGTTCCAGCGATCACAGATAAAGACAATTACCAACCCTATACGAATGTAAATAAGCATCTACATCTTTCTTTATTTATTGATAATTAGGTCGCCATTACCTAACACGTCCATCCCTAAAGTGCTGTATGCATACAGGTAAGTGATAATAATAATAATAATAATATTATTTCATACTTCGTTTCGCGGATGAAGACAATCAGGCGACGCATTTATAAAAGAACTTTTTTCGGTCTTTTTCAATGGCTGGCAACAAAATAGGCTGTGGTTCTTTGCAAAGTAAAGAAAGGATTAACCAGGTAGAAGGGCTAATCATTCTAGGTAGTGAAGGCCGGACGCAGACCAGCTCCCAACATATAAGTCTCGAACTCCAGACGCCCAGGTTTAGGGTGATCGACACAAGGGGCAGTATTCCCAAAGTTTAATACTAAAGAGGGTGGCACTTAGAGAAAATAGGAACGGGGCCGCACGATTAGCGGGAGCCGAGAGAGGGGCAGATGAATCCACACACACACACACACACACCACGTGTGGGTGTTGTGAACAGTTTTTATTTTCGCGGTGTTGGGGGTGGGAGAAGGAGCCACATCAGCCGTCTTTCGTCCAGCCGTCGTGTAGCTGCTGCTGTCTGTAGACAAGTGTGGTAAGGAGTGACCCTATTGACATATAATCAGAAAACAACCAGTTATCCGACAACAGCGGCAAACGGAGGTGATCTGATTCACGGAAAAACACTTTTTAGCAAGTCTTGCTGCTTACCCAGCAGCTATTAGTAGTACAGTAAACAACCAGTTGTCCGACTCCAGTGGAACACGGAAGTGATCGGATACCCGGACAAACTGTTTTTAGCAAGTCTTGCTGCTTACCCAGCAGCTATTAGTAGTACAGTAAACAACCAGTTGTCCGACTCCAGTGGAACACGGAAGTGATCGGATACCCGGACAAACTGTTTTTAGCAAGTCTTGCTGCTTACCCAGCAGCTATTAGTAGTACAGTAAACAACCAGTTGTCCGACTCCAGTGGAACACGGAAGTGATCGGATACCCGGACAAACTGTTTTTAACAAGTCTCGCTGCTTGTCCAGCATCTTCTCTCTTCAGTTTTGCTCAACTATCCGCTTTCTTTTCTTTGGGCTGCTTGCCAAACTATCATTAGACGACATATCGCGAGGATTACAATTATTGCCACTGATAACAATCAATAACAAGAGACAACAAGCAACATGTGTGAGGGATGTTAACCATCTGACGAGAAGCGATCTGACCATGCGCCGACAGCTCGCCGGGTGGCCGACTCATGAACTACAAAGGTTGGATGTCCAAAACAAGTCTGATTTATACTGGACGAGTCGGTTATCTGGAGGTCGGATAACAGGTCGTTTATTTAATTTTATACAACTATGAACAATAAATATATGGCTATATATGTTTATTTGTTTATTTTATAACTAGAACTATGTCACCTGCCACAGAATCTCCTCGAAAGCTGTTGTATACGTACTGGTAAGCGTGTTCATTTTATTGCTATTTCAATGATAATAGTAATAATAATAATAATAATAATAATTTACTTTCTACTGTTTACTTTTTAAAATGAAATGTAGGTATCCGTGCACTCCAGTCCATGTGACGTCAGGTGGAAAATACTCAATGAAACACAGGTAATGTTACAAATATCTACTACTCCATCTATTAACGTTATCATATTACTATCGTTGGATGATTATGTTTTACCTTGTTATATTATAAAAACAAAGGAATAAACTTGAAATTTAATAGTGACGCGACGACATTTTGTTTTAAAAATAAGTAATAATATTAATAATAATATACTTATTATTAATATTAGAATTTTTCTTTTTTATTCAATATAGTCAGAATCCATTTCGCACACGATCAAGAGCACTGTTAACACGAAAACAGAGGTATACACATTATTAATAATAATAATTAGTAGTAGTAATATTATTTACTTGTTTTTGCATAAACTGAAAGATATTTATAATATGTTTCGTGTATTTTATTTTAACTTTTTTAAACGACAGGAAATATTATCCATCGGCCCACAAAGGAAATGATGCGCTGATGAAAAGAAGCAGGTAAACTATGATTTAAGAAAAGTTATTAAATACAGTATACCAAAACAAATCTATACAGTAAGCAGTTAGCAATGAAATCTTGTTATATAAGTGACTATTTATTTTTAAAAAGAATAATTTACGAAAATGTTCATTAAAAAATAATGCCAGGAAAACAAATACACAGAAATAAAGATAAGAAGAATTATGCTAAACCTTTGTGTGTATTGTATTGGACTCACCGCGCGCGCCCCCCCTTCCTCTTTAACTCTATAAGTACCACCTGGAGAGCATTTTCACATCCACTGTACTTTCTTCAATAATACAACTCTCTGTGTCAACAGATCCGTATATTGCTCCAACCCAGCGTAATCTGTGTTAGGCACAGGCCGATGGGTACGACTTATGCTAGTCTAAGACAAACCTTACAACCTCGATCGGTGGACGGTGCCGCGACTTCATCGCTAACTCAGAAAAGCTCATCGCTGCCTGTTTCCTACCGTCGTCGGTTCCGAACGACTTTCCCGTATTTATTTCCGCCTTTCCGATGTAATCGACTACTTAATTCCATTAACCGTTTATTTTATTTGCTTCTATTACCTAGTGACTATCAGAAAGAATTCAACCGGAGAAAGATGGCCAGAGATGCAGAGACACGTTACAGGTAAAACGGATTTAAAAAAAATACGTGGTTATCTCCCTTGGCGGTCAGCAGCCCCAAACCACTGATTTCGTTTTTGCTTCAGTTGATGCCGTCCGACGATGGAGAGACGACGCTCTTGCACCGCCTACTCCATGGCATCCAGTCGACTTTCTCCGCTCCATTGGCATAAAATACAGCTCGAGCCTTCACAGATAATGATGATCAATGATAATAAATAAATAAATGTCGTCGGTAGGCTGTCATTCGATCATTAAATGCCGTAGATGGGAGCCATTCAGCTGCTACAACAGCTAAGAAGATGGGAGAGGAGGGGCGACCAAGCGAGCATCCGAAAGAAACAGAACCATATATTCGGTTACTTGGGTCATTTTACAAACTTTTCTTTTTCTCGATTAGACTTCGAATAAAATTAAGTAGTTGATAATTATGTACATGTAGCAGCTTAACCCCTCTGCGATTACACAATATTTCCTTATTTTTGCTGCTGAACCCTTTTCAGTTATTTATTCATCCATTTAAGATCCTATTGTTGAAATAAATGTTGGACGTCTTGTTCTTGGACCCACGGTTTCCGTCAGAGCATCCCTGCCTCGTTTTCTGTTGCTGAATCCGATTTTCATTCTCCTTTTGATAGGTTTCTGCTGTTTAGACAAGTGCGGCCAGAGCGCGTATAGTTGTCTTGTGGTCTTCCTTACTGAGCGGACTTCCCGCACAGATAGGGCTCTTTGAGGGGATGGTCCGCAATCACCAGCCAGCTGGTCCACACACAATTAGATGCTTATTTCCTGTGCCTGCTGCTCTAAAATTCAACAGCTACAATTTTAGCGATTTTCCTTCTCGTTTTCGTTCTATATTTTTTTTTAGTTTTTAAATTTAATGAGACTTCTCTCTCTCTTCCACTACCCGACGATGGAAGCTTTATCGATGATATTGGATAAAATCAATCTGTTAACTATTCTTTGGATTATAGTGAGTAAATTCCCAGTAGAGAAATAGTTAATGATGACAGTAAAACGTGCCTTGTTCAAGATTTACATTAAATAGAGGGTCTGTCGAGACTGAGACTCTCCTGGTTTGTCCACCGCTTGACTAATGAAGAGTTCTATTACACTTGGTTTAGGATACCGTCGCCAGGGGGAGCGGCGGGGAGTTGGAGAGTTGGGAAATCTGGGCGTACGGTTAAAAAAATAATACGGGAGGGTCTTCGGTCGGTTTGTCACAGATAGTATTAGGTTGTTACAAAAGTTTTGTCGGTTTTTTACCGCAACAACGAGACTTAATATCTTTGCTAAGCGTGAAGTTTATTGATCAGCGTCAGGTCCTTTACAATCAATACACTTCTGCCAACAAGTTACCAGCTAATTTATACCATTTTGAGAGAAATCTTGATTTCTAGAGTCGATAAACTGCTGGGAGGCAGTTTCAGTTGTTGCTTTGTTGGAGAAGGATTTCATACGGAGGAAGCCGTCGAGGTGTTTGAAAAGGAGGTAGTGTGTGGGATAAAAGGTCTGGTGAGGGTGAGGGAAAACTTCCTGTCCCAACGTATCCAATTTCTCAAGAGTCTTGCCGAGCAGCACTGTTGTGGAGCAGGATTGGATCTCTTCGATTCATCAGTAACAGCTGCCGTTTAGTGAGATTCTGATGAACAACGCTTAATTCACGACAACAGAAGCCACTTGTGGTAGAACATACGACCAGAATTGCTGGTTGAAGTTCCGGTTCAGTTACGCATGTTTCTTAGCGTATTTACTGACGGCATCCCTGCAAGAAAGGTCCGCTCTCTCCGTAAGATGGCAGTGCTCTTGAGTAACATTGAATGATTTCTCTCAAAATTTAAAAAAAAAAACAATAATTGACTAAATAAAAAGTATATGACATAAGAATTCCAGGCCTTCTCTTTGTATATAAAAATTTTTCAAAAATAAGTTTAAAATATTAAATAATTACTATATTTATAAATATGCTAATTTTTGGTTTTTTATTTGTGTATCACTTTAGGCAGTATCAAGCCCAGAGTCAAAATCAAAGACACCCTTTAAACATCAGTTCCAGGTAAGATCCTCTTGGTCCAATATTTGCTCTTAAAAACAATTATTTTTCCAAAATATTTATGCTTCATTTTAATATTTCAATGCTCAACATGAACATTCACCTGTAACATGCAGACTCGTGTTGTAGTTTAAATACAACTTGAACCCTAGAAGTATGAAGTTGTGAAAATTTGTAGCTTTTCATGGACTTTTTCTCTTTACGCTCTACATCAGAGTGGATTTTCGCTGTTTTCTTCTTCCCAAGCACCGAAGGAGTTTAAAAACATAAACCGATTAGATATCAGAATTGTTCTTTTCCTTTGCAGTATATATGTGTGATTATTACTAATGGTTTCTCCCTTCAGTGTTAGCTAAACTTTATCTGTTTGCTTGTTTTAAAATGATGCCATCTTCGTCAGTTCAGGTTAATCTCTGTGCTACGATTAGAACCGAGAAAGATGCGTTTGCGTGATTCTGGGATTGGAACACCAGGTGCCCATGCGCGTCCATTCGCCGCGATCAGAAGGTCTGGAATAGACTGAGTGGGCGGCATATAATGGAGCAATACAGACTGAATCATTGTCACAGTCGTAGGTCCTGCGTCGTCGTGGCAGATGTTGGACAAACTTTTGGAAATCCCCGCCGTCCAGTTGAGTGGTTTGGCAGCAGCTAATGTCAGGTGTCCGCTGTGAACAACACTTTTCGTAGAGAAATATCGTTTCAGAAGCGGAACCTGACAGCCTAGCGGCGATGAGAGTTTACTGCACCGCCATCACTATATATTGTGTTACTTAGGTCATTTTACAAACTTTTCTTTTTCTCGCTTAGACTTCGAGTGAAATTAAGTAATTGATAATTATATATATAAATATGTAACACCTTAATTCCTTTGCGATTACACAATATTTGCTTATTATTGCTGCTGAACTTTTTACACTTATTCATTTATTCATCCATTTAAGATCCTATTGTTTAAATAAATGTTGGACGTCTTGTTCTTGGGCCAACGGTTTCCGTCAGAGCATCCCTGCCTCGTTTTCTGTTGCTGAATCCGATTTTCATTCTCCTTTTGATAGGTTTCTGCTGTTTAGACAAGTGCGGCCAGAGCGCGTATAGTTGTCTTGTGGTCTTCCTTACTGAGCGGACTTCCCGCACAGATAGGGCTCTTTGAGGGGATGGTCCGCAATCACCAGCCAGCTGGTCCACACACAATTAGATGCTTATTTCCTGTGCCTGCTGCTCTAAAATTCAACAGCTACAATTTTAGCGATTTTCCTTCTGGTTTTCTTTCTTTATTTTTTTTATTTTTTTAAATTTAATGAGACTTCTCTCTCTGTTCCACTACCCGACGATGGAAGCTTTATCGGTGATATAGGATAAAATCATTCTTTTAAGTATTCTTTGGATTATAGTGAGTAAATTCCCAGTAGAGAAATAACTAATGGTTACAGTAAAACCTGCCTTGTTCAAGATAGAAATTAAATAAAGGGTCTACCGAGACTGAGACTCTCCAAGTTTGTCCCACGTTTGAATAATGAAGAGTTCTAGTACACTTGGTTTATGAAACCGACGCCAGGGGGAGTCGCGGGGAGTTGGGGAGTTGGGAAATCTGGGCTTACAGTTAGAAAAATAATAGCGGGAGAGTCTCCGGTCGGTTTGTCACAGTTAGTATTAGGTTGTTACAAAAGTTTTGTCGGTTTTTCACCGTAACAACGAGACTTAATATCTTTGCTAAGCGTGAAGTTTATTGATCAGCGTCAGGTCCTTTACAATCAATACACTTCTGCCAACAAGTTACCAGCTCATTTATACAAATTTGAAACAAATATTGATTTCTAGAGTCGATAAACTGCTGGGAGGCAGTTTCAGTTGATGCCTAGTTGAACAAGGATTTCATACGGAGGAAGCCGTCGAGGAGTTTGAAAAGGAGATAGTGTGTGGGATAAAAGGTCTGGTGAGGGTGAGGGAAAACTTCCTGTTCCAACGTATCCAATTTCTAAAGAGTCATATGGACCAGCACTGTTTTGGAGTAGGATTGGATCTCTTCGATTCACCAGTGCCGACTGTCTTTGGATGAGTTTCTGATGAACAACGCTTAATTCACGACATTAGAAGCCACTTTTGGTAGAACATACGATCAAAATTGCTGGTTGATGTTCCGGTAGAATTACCCATGTTCCTTAGCGTTGATACTTACCACAGCCTAGCAAGAAATATCCGCTCTCTCCGAAAGATGGCAATGTCCTTGAGTAACATCGTATCGTTTCTCTCAAGAGTTAGAAAAAAAAAACAAAGTATTTGGCTTAAGAATTCCGATCCTTCTCTTTGCATTTATAAATTTTTTATAAACATCTTAAAAATGTTAAATAATTGCTATATTTATAAATATGCTACTTTTCGCTTTCTTTTTTGTGGATCATTTTAGGCAGCAGCCAGGCCAGGCTCAAATTCAAAGAAATCCTTTAAACATCAGTTCCGGGTAAGATGCTTTTGGTCTTGGTCCAATATTTGCTCTTAAAAACAATTATTTTTCCAAAGTTTTTATGCTTCATTTTAATATTTCAATGCTCAACATGAACATTCACCTGTAACCTGCCGAGTCGTGTTGTAGTTTAAATACAACTTGAACCCTAGAAGTATGAAGTTGTGGAAATTTGTAGCTTTCATGGACCTTTTCTCTTTACGCTCTACATCAGAGTGGATTTTCGCTGTTTTCTTCTTCCCAAGCACCGAGGGAGCTTATAAACATAAACCGATTAGA
Organism: Nautilus pompilius; assembly: GCA_018389105.1. Lineage (NCBI taxonomy): Eukaryota > Metazoa > Mollusca > Cephalopoda > Nautilida > Nautilidae > Nautilus > Nautilus pompilius. The sequence goes on from JACATO010001037.1 coordinate 526,573, forward strand.
TATCAGAATTGTTCTTTTCCTTTGCAGTATATATGTGTGATTATTAGTAATGGTTTCTCCCTTCAGTGTTAGCTTAACTTTATCTGTTTGCTTGTTTTCAAATGATTCCATCTTCGTCAGTTCAGGTTAATCTCTGTGCTACGATTAGAACCGAGAAAGATGCGTTTGCGTGATTCTGGGATTGGAACACCAGGTGCCCATGCGCGTCCATTCGCCGCGATCAGAAGGTCTGGAATAGACTGAGTGGGCGGCATATAATGGAGCAATACAGACTGAATCATTGTCACAGTCGTAGGTCCTGCGTCGTCGTGGCAGATGTTGGACAAACTTTTGGAAATCCCCGCCGTCCATTTGAGTGGTTTGGCAGCAGCTAATGTCAGGTGTCCGCTGTGAACAACACTTTTCGTAGAGAAATATCGTTTCAGAAGCGGAACCTGACGGCCTTGCGGCGATGAGAGTTTACTGCACCGCCATCACTATATATTGTGTTACTTAGGTCATTTTACAAACTTTTCTTTTTCTCGCTTAGACTTCGAGTGAAATTAAGTAATTGATAATTATATATATAAATATGTAACACCTTAATTCCTTTGCGATTACACAGTATTTGCTTATTTTTTCTGCTGAACGTTTTACACTTATTCATTTATTCATCCATTTAAGGTCATATTGTTTAAATAGATGTTGGACGTCTTGTTCTTGGACCCACGGTTTCCGTCAGAGCATCCCTGCCTCTTTTTCTGTTGCTAAATACGATTTTCATTCTCCTTTTGATAGGTTTCTGCTGTTTAGACAAGTGCGGCCAGAGCGCGTATAGTTGTCTTGTGGTCTTCCTTACTGAGCGGACTTCCCGCACAGATAGGGCTCTTTGAGGGGATGGTCCGCAATCACCAGCCAGCTGGTCCACACACAATTAGATGCTTATTTCCTGTGCTTGTTGCTCTAAAATTCAACAGCTACAATTTTAGCGATTTTCCTTCTCGTTTTCGTTCTATATTTTTTTAGTTTTGAAATTTATTGAGACTTCTCTCTCTTCCACTACCCGACGATGGAAGCTTTATCGATGATATTGTATAAAATCAATCTGTTAACTATTCTTTGGATTATAGTGAGTAAATTCCCAGTAGTGAAATAGTTAATGATGACAGTAAAACGTGCCTTGTTCAAGATTTACATTAAATAGAGGGTCTGTCGAGACTGAGACTCTCCTGGTTTGTCCCACTTTTCAATAATGAAGAGTTGTAGTACACTTGGATTAGGAAACAGACGCCAGGGGGAGCGGTGGGGAGTTGTAGAGTTGGGAAATCTTGGCGCACGGTTAGGAAAATAATAGCGGGAGGTTCTTCGGTCGGTTTGTCACAGTTAGTATTAGGTTGTTACAAAAGTTTTGTCGGTTATTCACCGCAACAACGAGACTTCATATCGTTGCTGAGCGTGAAGTTTATTGATCAGCATCAGGTCCATTACAATCAATACACTTCTGCCAACAAGTTACCAGCTAATTTATACCATTTTGAGAGAAATCTGGATTTCTAGAGTCGATAAACTGCTGGGAGGCAGTTTCAGTTGATGCTTAGTTGGAGAAGGATTTCATACGGAGGTAGTGTGTGGGATAAAATGTCTGATGAATAGGTTGGGTGAGGGAAAACTTCTTATCCCAAAGTATTCAATTTCTCAAGAGTCATGTGGACCAGCACTGTTTTGGAGCAGGATTGGATATCTTCGATTCACCAGTGCCGACTTCGTTGAGTGAGTTTCTGATGAACAACGCTTAATTCAAGACTTTAGAAGCCACTTGTGGTAGAACATACGATCAGAATTGCTGGTTGTTGTTCCGGTAGAATTACGTATGTTCCTTAGCGTTTTTACTCACGGCATCCCTGCAAGAAATGTACGCTCTCTCCGAAAGATGGCAATGTCCTTGAGTAACATCGTATCGTTTCTCTCAAGAGTTTGAAAAAAAACAATTATTAACTATATGGCAAGTATTTGGCTTAAGAATTCCGGTCCTTCTCTTTGTATATAAAAAGTTTTAAAACTTCCTAAAAATGTTAAACAAATATTACATTTATTCATGTGTAACTTTTCGCTTTCTTATTTGTGGATCACTTTAGGCAGCAGCAACGCCAGGCTCAAATTCAAAGACACCCTTCAAACATCAGTTCCGGGTAAGATGCTTTTGGTTTTCGTCAAATATTTGCTCTTTAAACCAATTATTTTTCCAAAGTATTTATGCTTCATTTTAATATTTCAATGCTCAACATGAACATTCACCTGTAACATGCCGAGTCGTGTTGAGGTTTAAATACAACTTGAACCCAGGAAGTATGAAGTTGTGGAAATTTGTAGCTTTCATGGACCTTTTCTCTTTACGCTCTACATCAGAGTGGATTTTCGCTGTTTTCTTCTACCCAGGCACCGAAGAAGCTTAAAAACATAAACTGATTAGATATCAGAATTGTTCTTTTCCTATGCAGTATATATGTGTGATTATTACTAATGTTTCTCCCTTTAGTGTTAGCTTAACTTTATCTGTTTGCTTGTTTTCAAATGATGCCATCTTCGTCAGCTCAGGTTAATCTCTGTGCTACGATTAGAACCGAGAAAGATGCGTTTGCGTGATTCTGGGATTGGAACACCAGGTGCCCATGCGCGTCCAATCGCCGCGATCAGAAGGTCTGGAATAGACTGAGTGGGCGGCATATAATGGAGCAATACAGACTGAATCATTGTCACAGTCGTAGGTCCTGCGTCGTCGTGGCAGATGTTGGACAAACTTTTGGAGATCCCCGCCGTCCAGTTGAGTGGTTTGGCAGCAGCTAATGTCAGGTGTCCGCTGAGTACAACATTTTTCGAAGAGAGGTATCGCTTCTGAAGCGGAAGCTGACGATTCAGCGGCGATGAGAGTTTACTGCCCCTCCATCACGATGTATCAGAACGTCATCAATTTCATCTGGAATGAACTCAGATCTACTACACCTCCAGGCTCACTTGCATGTGCAGAATCATTCCTCCAATGCTTTCGAAAATATTTAACGTAATACTATACAAGTGAATCTTGTGTGAATGCGATTAACGGAATGTAGTTCTTTTAAATACTTTTTAACATTTAAATGTAGGCATAGAATAAACCTGAACAAACTATTCTCACGCTATCCGACGCTGCAATAACGTCAACGGCAAACCGCCATAGATTTGATCTTTTTCCTTTTCTAATGGTTGCTTCTTATCAAGGGCAAAGTTGCTGCTTCTAAGTATCGCTGTTGGTTGGCAGTTGCTTTCAAATGAATGGCTTATCGACGTGGAGTAGCGTTGTATGTGGGGTTTAACAAGGATGCCACCAGGTGTCGTGTCATGCTCCACCTCCGTCTAACATAGTCCTCTGTTTGCTCCCCGCTTCATATTTGTAGTAATTTTACCGCTTATCTTCATCTTTTCCGCCCTTATTATTTATTTTTTTTCATTTTATTTGCTTATTCAGGGCACTATTGAGGCATAGGATGAAAGAACAGGCCAGACGATTAAAGAGGATTAGAGGGTGAATTGTTTCTTTCTCCTTTTTTGTTTCATTTTAGGGGGGGAAGTGTACGGAATCTTAATACTTTTCTATCCGCCAGCAACTGTTGATAAGAAATGTTCCCACGATGCAATGGGATAACTACCTAGAAAAAGGCTATTGGTTGTAAAAAGACCCGGATGGATCTTCCAAGAAATATCTTAGGGATAGTGACCGCGTCTTACACTCTGCCGCCAAAGGTCGATTTTCGAACGTCTCCGTGGTTTTATTTTTAAGTAATGAGGACTGATTTTACTTTCAGGGCATTTAAACATTCTTGGTGCCCAGATATTGTTGACATAGACGTTAGATTACTTTGTAGCGTGTTGAGTTCCAGAGACGCATGAGTGGCTTCTTGCCATTTTCTCTGATATTTATGCTGCTCACGATTTCTGATGGAGCGCCCTGTACCAAAACTGATAATCACGTGATCGAGCATGACACCTCAATGTCGACTGTTTAGCATACCAAGTCCACCTGAACTTTAGGAAGCTTCATAACAGATTCTCCTTTAGCAGCAGCGGTGTCTAATAAAAGAAGGTTGTTAGGTCTTATTGCCAGGTTCAGAATAGTTTCTTCCTTTTCAGGAAATCAGTCATCGAAGAAAAGTTTATTACACTGTTACTAGCCAGTCACTGTTTTCTGAAAATTTGATTGGTTACGGAATCTTTGAATTGTTTTGATTTTCCTAGAATTGTCTCCTTGATTTGGCTCTCCGGTAAACAGCTGTAGGTTTGTATAATGCGTGTGTAATTATCATTGCCCGCAAGATTATTAATCTGTTGTTCTGAAGATGCTGTTTCCTCGCTGAATTTTGCTGAAGTCTCTTTTGAAATCTGGACTGATTGCTGTTCACGATCTTGCATGTTCGGTTGCTCCTTACGACTAACTTGATCTGCAAAAGCATTAGGATGATTTTATTAGACTTACATTTTTCTAAAATGCTCGCACAGTTTCTTGACCTTTCTAATTTGCACCTTATTCCGCCAGAGATAATAGAACAATATGTTGACTTCGGGTCCGTGCCGATTATCAAGATATCGGTGTTTACAGAACAGAATGGGTTAGAGCCTGTTGCTATATCTGTTTCAGTGGCTAATTGACGAGTCTGGTCGGGTTTCATTATATTTCTGTTATTATAACTTTAATTGGCGGCTGACTTTAATTTTTTTTTTTTAAATTTACATTTTATCTTTGACATTTTCGCCAAAACGTTTAATACGTTCTTTTGTTTGGTAATTTTTTAAATCAAAAAGCAAAAATATATACTTAAGATCCCGGCAAAATTTTAAAAACACATAGATAAAAAAAAAACGACGCAATACCATTTTGCAATTATTTTTTTTAAAATTCAGTTTTTAAGTTTTTAAATTTATTATTTTCTTGAGCGTGACATACAAGATGGCGGCATTTCTTTGTCGGCCTCACAGAAGCGTGACATACAAGATGGCGGCATTTCTTTGTCGGCCTCACAGAAACGTGACATACAAGATGGCGGCATTTCTTTGTCGGCCTCACAGAAGCGTGACGTAATTAAATTGTCTTCACGCCTAGCGATAGCTGTTCTAAAAAAAAGGCTACTTCAGAAGAATATGGTTCGAGATAACTGCGTTATGACAAAAGTTGGAACTATAAAACGAATCAGAAGCAAGAAAGGGAGGTAGAGAAGCACCACAGGTTTTTCCATATCAGTTTGTTTTTTTTTTTTTAAATTTTAAAGCGGCGTTCGAATCTCTTTCGTCGAGTCGAGTTTAGCATTCAGACATTAGACATGTTTGCAAATGTCATACATGTTTAATTAAACGCGTGTATCAAAACTTTGTTTTCCAAAGGAGACTTTTAAAAGAAGAAGAAGCGAGAAGACATGCAAATAAAGAATACGCTTTGACATCTTCCGCAAACAAAGCAAAGGTAAGAAGACCAGCGGAACCCGAACTCTGTCCGTTGCTGGAAATGGCACTGATGGCGGGTCAAAGGTTGTTTGGGAAATATAAATTTTCGCTGCGACATGCGAGCATGTTTTTGTTTATTATTATTATTATTATTATTATTATTATTATTATTATTATTATTATTATTATTATTATTATTATTATTATTATTATTATTAATCAGTGGCAGAATTCTTTGTCGTAAATTTCAGGGGAACGTAGAAATTTTTCTCGTTTTCCTTTTCATTGATAATTGTTTACCACATTAACCCATCTGTGCTAACATTCTCAGGTAATTAAACGTTTAACTGTAGACTAGGCTTCAGGTAAATATCTTTTTGGGTTTGTGTTTTCTTTTTTTTTTAAATACGAAATTAGATTTCTGAGTTTTGTTTTTATCAGCCATCATATGACGTCTGAAAGACTCACCTCACCTGTACGCTAAATTTAATTCTCACTAATCTTGAACAACATTAACGTTATACAATTTCAAATGTATATTTTCAGGAAGTTGCTGTTACTAGTGGTGGAACGCAGCCAAAAGGATTCTATGAGATGCTGAGAGACATCATCTTCCGGCACTAGAAGAGAGCAAGAATAGTTACCATCTATCTCCATTTCATTCCTACCATCTCCTCCTATTTACCTTCAACCGTTGCCGTATATTTTTTCACAGATTTTCGCTTCTCTCTCCCTTTTTCAGTCTTCATCCTCAACAGTATGTTACTTTTCCTTTTTTGTATTAACGAAAATAAAAATAAACAGCAGTCCGATAGCTGTTGCTGAAAAGTTGCACGCGACTTTCACACAGCCATGACACGTGACAATGTGTTCGTTTCTCTCCATTTTGGATTTTCGTTTGTATTTTTAATACTAGCCAATAGACTTCTTGTCGGTCAGTAGTACGAAAATTCAGCCTTTAAAAAATATAACAAAAAAATTATATTTTAAAACAGGGCTGAATGGGTTAAATCAATTTTTTTTTTCCTTGTTTTAAACTTGTCCACTCCAATTGCGAATCTCTGGCCAGACTTCAAGATCTGGAGGACATCTCACTGCAAGGAGCTGAAAGGGAAAGGTGTTGGGTATTAGCTTGGTGACCGCGCAAGTTACCTGGGTACAGCTGATGGGTTCTAGTGCTGTAGTCAGGATCCGAGCCAATTAAGAGTTACCTCCACTTTAAGTATTCAGAACTCTTCATTTTTAGATGTGAGAGAAAACACACGCACAAACCTGCTGAAGAAGAAGAGCGGGAAAAGACTATGCCAGAGAGGTACGCCAAACCGACCTGGAGTCGAACTAGTTTCTTAATCTTAGCAAACTACCCACTGGAGCACTGTGCCACTCACCTGTAGACCAAGCTGCATAAATAAAGGAAGTTACTGCGGTTTGGCCTTGAATAAAAGGATAGAGTTCGTTATTTAGCGTGCTTCCGCTTTGGAAAAATCTCGCTTTGCACTTTGGGATCGTTCACAGCGTATTAACCCTGACACCACACTAGGGGTGAGGTTTGGAAATCTGATGTGTTTCCAGCAACATATAAATATTTTTGTCATAAACCGAAAATAACTTATATTACTGAACATGATGCCATATAACTGCACTATTTATTTTTTCTATTGAAGCTAGTCTAATTTCTATTCTATTGTTATTTTGTTGGCAAATTAAATATCAAATCGCTATAATATAGTAATCATTTGTAAGTCACTGTGGAGTTTCTTCTTTCAATTTTTTTGTTTTTATTTTATAATATTCCACTTAAGTTTTAAATTACCTGAGGTATTTATATATATATATCCCTAAACCCAGTTTTACACAATCGTTTTGCTTCGAATCGAGATAGAAACAGTCTTCTTCTTTTCAATGTGCTAAGCTGCCAGTTAAGTTTGTTGTTGTTTGTTTGTTTTTTTTAAAATTTGCAATTGCTTTTAAAGAAGACCAGATTGTCGCTTCTCACACTCAATCGTTCATATTCTGAGTTTGAGTGTTTCTTCCTCACAGGAAAAATAGAATGTTCATTGTGCAGTAGAAGCTTCCAGAGAAGCTGGAGAGAATAGGAGAAAAACTAAAACAGTCTGTGACTGATAATTATCGTATTCCGTCCGGCTGCTAAGGACCGAGCGATAGACATGAGAAACGTCTTCGATTGTCTGCCGGTCTGTTCGGGAGAGAGAGAGAGAACTCATCCTCGATTGTTTGCCGGTCTGTTCGGGAGAGAGAGAGAGAACTCATCCTCGATTGTCTGCCGGTCTGATCGGGAGAGAGAGAGAAAACTCATCCTCGATTGTCTGCCGGTCTGTTCGGGAGAGAGAGAGAGAACTCATCCTCGATTGTTTGCCGGTCTGATCGGGAGAGAGAGAGAGAACTCATCCTCGATTGTCTGCCGGTCTGATCGGGAGAGAGAGAGAGAGAACTCATCCTCGATTGTTTGCCGGTCTGATCGGGAGAGAGGGAGAGCTCATCCTTCGTCTGTAATGGCACAATGTTAAGCCAAAGCGTAATAAAAATAGTAAAAAAAGCATTAGAATCCTAGAAATTAAACACAGATCTTGTGTAGAATTTTTGCAATTTTAAATTAATTTCGTGGAGCATAAACTAACTCAGAATCATAATGTAAAGTGAAAGGAAGCTTTATTTACTTCATTCCTCAGGCTGCTGCTGCTTCGTTTCCTCACTGGGATTTAGCACCGTATAGAGAACGAACGAGAACCGCACCGACAAATGTCCTTTAATTGTGGCCACAATCGGCCCTGCGAATTCGAAACATCAATTTTGACGTTGCGCATGTGAAAAAAATTGTCTGTTTATCGTCCCTGAACATTTCTCAGCGCCAAGGAGTGGTTTCGCTTGATGCCACTATCTAACGATAGATATTCTTTCATAAAATTAAGAGATATGAAATACAGGTGAAGGAAAACCGACGGGAAACGCAAATCATCTGAGTTCGTCGCACAATCAAAACCGGCGATGGCTCCACAAACGAACCCACAGTCTGCAGTGAGTTTCGGTTCATTTTCGTTTCAGTATCTTCAAATTCTGCATCACTTAAGCAATCTTCACGTGAATTTCTAACGGATTTCCTTTTACAAGATTTTAATTCAATCCTTAGCCATCCAACTAACGGCTTTTGTCTGCTTTGGTTTCTTTAAGGTTCTTCATGAATGTGGGTTGGCTCTTAAGAAAATCTCTGAAAGAAACGAAACAGTATTAATTCCTTCTAATAATATGTTCAGGAAGATTTTTCTTTCGACTCTCTCGACATTGTTGTTCTCTAAGTTCCATCGTTGTAGATTTACACTCTTCTGTTTATTTACTGTCTTTTCTCGTAGTTTTTTTTTTTCCTTCAGCTTTACGTCTTTTGATATTGAATTTTATCTGCAGAACCCCGAATGGCATGAACAGAAGTATATACTGATTACTTTTTCGTTCACAATGCAAGCTACGGAGTCGCACGACCAGATTCCGATCATCGCCGACTGGATCTGAACGTTCAACCATCAATCCAGTATGACAAATGGATTTAAATTATCGGCAGATAGAGGATTCAGATGACGTACACAGTCTACTAAAATTCAGATTAAACGTTTAAAAGAAGGCAAAAACATAGCCTATAGCGTGAACGATAAACTTTCACTTTTTATTATAGAGCTAATTTTTGGGATACTAACATCTAATGATGATAATGGAGTTATGCATAAACCACTCAATTAATTTCAGCTTCTCATTAGATCAATATTAATTCTTTAGAAAAATCCTTGTCTGGTTTTTGAAAACCCGTAAAAAGACAGACTATATTTTGGAGAAACAAGCAGACAGGTTAGTATTAAAGAGCAAGGAACAGGCGTATGTCCATTTTCAGTTATTGATTGTAGCTGAATATTAGGATCTAATTATTTCGCTATGTAATAAATGTCTCAGCTATTTTAAAACTCTGGTTTACATTTTAACGAAAGATGATTGAATTATTTCATGCGTAACACGAGGAATTTGATAAATTGCATCTACTGATCATCATCGTATAACAAATACATTTTGAGTAAAATTTTTTCCCCCTTTCTGTTGCTTGGCTCTTGCGTTCATTTTTAGTTACACGGCACCAAAAACAATAACCGGAACCGGAACCGGAAATTCCCGATCTTCTACGACTTTTTCGGGCTGAACGAAAGAACTCGCTAGATCTCGTCTGGAAATTAGACGGTTAGTTCGGGCACTTTCCATCACCCTGTTACTATAACTAAAGCTCCTGTGTTCTAATCTTTTCCCATTACCATCATCGGAGGTTCTGGGAAAAAAATGATTTGATGCGCATGACTGGTTCTACTAAGAAGGCGGAGGGGAATGTCTGGACCGGTCGTCTAGTTTCTTTAGGCAACACACCGACAATAAATAACTCACTGCCCGTTTTAATCTGAGATTTTTTTCTGATCAGATCCCGGGATGGGGTGGTGGTGGCAGAGCACAAAGAGCGGGTCAGTGCAGAGAAGCGGGAAAAACTGGGCCACTGGGCCAGACACAAAACCGCCGCCGCAGCCATGACAAGCGAGTGCGCTACACTAAGCCGCCATTGGCGGAAATATATAGGACGTGTGGGTTACGTTCTTATCATTTATCTCCGCACCATCTAAAAACCGTGAGATTGATCACATGGCCCGCTTTCACGGTTAGATTATCTCCGTTATGACACTGATATACACATGCTGCATTCCCAGCCATATCCATTCTTCTTGCGTGCTCGACTTTTCTAGATAAAAATGTGAGTCAATTATAAGGCCCAAGTAAAATATAAAAAGAAACAATAAAACGGCAGCAACATCAACCAGAACACAAGAGCAATAACAATGGCTACCCTGCAATAAAATTCGCTTTTCGCCACTCTCTTTTTCGTACTACTTACAAAGGAGCACAATCATTTATGACAACGACGGGGCATAAAGAACAAAAACAAGCTCTTATTTTCGTGACCAGTATATAATTTGTTCTGTAGTAATAATTAATTCGTAATATAATAAAAAAAAACGTCAGTGCTATGCTCGTACTTGTTTGGCGTCATAAATTGTCTGCTATTAAAGTTGTCTCCCTTAGAGACATTTCTTCGAAATAGAACCAATTAACTCTTGCAATATATTCGCGCCATCACTCTTATGAAATGCTTCTTCTTTACGTTGCATTTTCTGTATTTGTTTTTTGTTTTGTATTCATCATAAAATTTAGGATAGAGAGAGGAGAGAGAGAGAGAGAGGAGAGAGAGGAGAGAGAGAGAGAGAGAGAAGAGAGAGAGAGAGAGAGAAGAGAGAGAGAGAGAGAGATGACATCAGTAGAAATATGACGTCAACACAGATGAACAGAGAGAGAGAGAGAGAGAGAGAGAGATGACATCAGTAGAAATATGACGTCAACACAGATGAACAGAGAGAGAAGAGAGAGACCATCACTACATTTTCACAAAATATCAAGATATTTTATAAGTAAAGTTAAAAATGAAAATGGAAATTCGAAAGCCTCTTGAAGTATTTTTTATTGAGAATTCCATTATTATTATTATTATTATTATTATTATTATTATTATTATTATTATTATTATTATTATTATTATTATTATTATTATTATTATTATTATTATTATTATTATTATTATTATTATTATTATTATTATTATTATTATTATTATTATTATTATTATTATTATTCCACGGTCTTTCATTCACGTACCTAAAATGAAACAGCGAAGTGGTAATGTGCATCAGTTTATCTTTTCTGTCTTATTTTACCTCAGAGTCGATCCTGCATCTTTCGCCTTCAATTACTGCTTTTCTGGCTGTGTCTTCTCTGCGCCTACGACTGTGCAGGTAAGTTAAGTAGATGGAGACAAACTTTCCATTTTTTCTTTTTTAGAAAGGCTTCTTGCTTTTTCCGTATATTCCCTTTATGTAAACACTTGGACCTACATCTCTATCTGTCCCGAAATACCGTTTTTTTTTTTTTTTTTTAATTATGAGATTTCTCCTAGATTGAACATTGAGGACACTAATGCAATATAGTAAAACCTCGATTTAACCGACTAACGGCGGGTAGGGGTGTCCGTTAAATCCAGACGTTTACATACACATGCGCAAAAGGCGCCCAAGCAAAACGTTTTTCGCACAGCCCAACGTGGACTCTCGGGGAACCAGACAGACTGTAGCACGAGAATAATATTACGAAAGCAGATAATAAAATTAGGAAGTTGATTTGCTAGGATTTTTCTGTTTGTGTTCTGCCGTTTGAATCTTTTGCATCGAACAGCTGTCACAATGCAACCTTAACGTGGCTGCTGTGGATGTGTTGCAGCAGGCACCTCGTACATCAGAGGTTGCTACTACGCCTCCTGGGCCGGAAAGCGGTTCGCTGATGCTCGGTTTTGGCCAGAGAATATAGACCCTTCACTCTGCACGCACATCTATTTTGCCTTCACTAACGTCACCAACAACAAGCTCCTACCATTTGGAAAGGACGATGACGGGCCACATGGTTTGTAAGTTCTCCTTATTTCTACATACCGGTATCTTCCTTAAAGGAATAACTGTCCGTAGTTTGTTTGTTTTTTTGTTTTTTTTAAAAAAATAGTTCAATAGTTCGCATCGTCTCTCGGTCGAAAATAGAGCGGTTCGCTCGCTTACAAATCACGTGATTAACGGGACAGCGATCTTGTAAACGGGGCTATTACCAAAACGCGGAGGTTTTGTTGCCCACGGGTCACCTCTTATCGCTCCTAGTTTTAGACACTTCCCTGAAGCTGAACGCCATTTAAGTTTCCTTAGTTTCAAGATTTTCCGCCAGTCAAGCCACCTGAGTACACAGGCTGTCAGCTGGTGCAGGCTTTACAGGATGAACCGACCAATTTCCAATGTACTCCTCTTTGGTGCGTCATTGTTTCCTTAGGCCGCAGTTGTGAAACAACGTTGTCCATTATGGCAATGCTCGCATGTGGTGGTTATTGATCTTAAACTAAGCATCACGTGATTTTCTAAACTTGTCGCAGCCTCTTGGGTACAGATGTTTCTCCCTTTTCTTCTTTCATTCAGCATACTACAAATCCCTGCAGTCAACTCCGTCCGGTGTTTTGAAATATTTATAAATGGTTTTCCAGAAACAAACTATCGAAAAACATCCTGATATGTAAAATGCTTCTCCCAAAAGGTTTAACCAAGACAGTAGCCAATTCTCAGATTAAACAAGAAGATCTACCATCTTTACGGCATTAATACTCTGTACTACACAGAGAACACATGAGTTTATCCAAAAAGAATTCTGCTTCCTTGTATATGGCTAATCCATCTTAAAACAATTCGGGTAAGGAAGGCACTGCTTGGTCCAAGATTGAAAAAAGACATGGCTTAGGCTAATATGTTGTAAAGTCTATTTTTGCCAAGATGTCAGTAATTTCATGTAAAATTGAGTTTGTTTATTATATAAACGCTTATTTATGTCTTCTTTTCTTTTCTACTACATATAAAAACTCTATACTTCACTATTTTGCTTTTTCCTAATATTTCTTGCATCTTAGATCGGCCACAAGTGCAAATATTATAGCGAAAACATAGGCGAATAAAAACTCAGAGCATTTATGGACACCTGTTCGCTGCGAGAACTGTTAATAACTGATGGTGAAAAGCTTGCAGCTTTCCGTTAATTTGAGGATAGCACCTGCATCAGTATTCAAATTCAGTTCTTATACTCTCTCTCTCTCTCTCTCTCTCTCTCTCTCTCTCTCATTTCTTTTGTTAAAACCCTCTGGGTCTTCTATTTGCTTTATTCTGTCCTAGATACAGCAGGTTGGCCCGCATGAGACAGTTAAATCCCAGTGTAAAAATCATGCTGTCCATTGGTGGCGGTCGGACCGATCAACATTTTTCCGAGGCTGTTGCCAGCAAGGCATCAATGGCGGAGTTCATCACCAACGTTATAAATTACGCCAGGGAACGAGATTTTGACGGGATAGACATCGACTGGGAGTATCCAACATTTGATGGAGGGGTGTCAGAAGATAAGCATCGCTACACCGAGCTGGTAAAAGTAGGTAACATGAAATAAAGTAATATATTCCTATAATTTAACGCGTTTAAAGGAATTAACAAGAAAATACACACGTTTTCTAAGATCTTCTGACGTACCAAATTTAAAGAATTCTGTTGGAAACGTCTGGTTATAGCGTGTTTTTTTTAAATTTTTTATATCTACTCCATAGTTATAGTTTAGTGTGCATTATTTTTAGTTTTTCTATCTTTTTGCCGCGAGCAAAGAGAGCAGTTATTTGTCTCGCTGAAGGCATATCTTTCCACGCCTGCTGTAAACGAACAATAAAATCCCTTCTGTATTTACTCCATAACTAACCACACACACACACACCCCTCCACCGTTTCTTTTCTTTTCTTTTTATTTAAAAAAAAAAAAACTTATCCGATCATTAATTTTATAAGAATTTGGGTACATTTAATCTTTCGATAATTTGAAGACATTCGTGAACTCTGCCAGACCGCGCTTGACGCGCCATAGATGCTCAAGGCCGTCCGTCCGCTGCTTGAATTGTGACGTCAGGGCATTTTTGTCTCCCAGTGAAGGAGTTCGGTTGTCTGTCTTCGGCGCATCTGATAGTTTGTGGCAGGCTATTCCAGCCCTGAAGTGAAACAACCATACGTTTGGGGGGTGGTGATACACGGTTGAAGCCGAGCGGACTTTCCGGAGTTACTTCCCCTTGGCGCAGAGTAGAAGCGCCACTTCCCTGCCGGCCGTGTGAAAGAAAGGTGATGACACCAGAGCGAAGGTCAAGAAAAGAACAACAAGAGCACTCCAGACACGATTCCGACATATTAGTCTCCTCAGAACTCGGGTGGGGTTGTTGTTGTTGTTGTTTGTTTTTTTTAATCTCTTTCGCTGTTACCTACGTACAGACTCCGCCCGCTCGCCGCGGTCTTCCACTGCTCACTGACTCGTCGCTCTCCTCTTCTAACCACAGGCGATGCGGCCAGAAATCGACAAACGTAGGATGCTGCTCACTTCCGCCATCCCTTCGCACAAATTCACCGCTGAAACGGCTTATGAGCTGAAACCTTTAAGCACGTGAGTATTATTCGTGTGCGGGTGGACGATTCCGTGTGTCCAAGCTTCAGCTAACTGCAGACATCTGTCAATTTCTTTCTCTTTTCTCTGTGTTTTCTGGCGCCGCGCGTACAAGGTTACGCCGCTTAGTTTGGCATTAGTTCTCTCCACCGCCACCAGCTGTCGCAAACAGGCCGTTTCATCTTAGTATGAGCTCTCTGCGGTTGCACGTACATTAAGCTCGTTATGTGCAGCAGCTTCTTCTGCACGGTGAATAGAAAGTATATATTTTTGTTTTATATTAGAAGAGCGCTTCATTCATGGAATCATTAACGGAAGTTTATTATCTCCAGACCGGAACCGAGAATAAAGAAGCGGTAACTATCTTTTAAGCAAATGCAATTTTAGAATTAACAAGCTGGAATAAGAGTAATAATAATAATAATAATAATAATAATAATAATAATAATAATAATAATAATAATAATATAATAATAATAATAATAATGCAGTGAGTTTGCCGACATCTGCACCCACTTCATGTTGTGGTTTATGTACATATACACACACATATTTATATATATATCATCTCAACATAAATTAATCCCAACCGGATCCACATTTCTCCCAAAAAGTGACTTTAAGATAAAATATCACTTATTGTTCTGAAATTTTTGTTGCGGTGTTTAATTTTAGTATCGAGAGTAACTTGCCCTTGTTGGAATAATTTCCTGGCAATACACCCCCATGTTGCTCAAAAGCTGTCAGATGCACATCTGTGTTATTTTCTTCAATTAACTCATGCAAAGTCTGCGCCAGTTCACCAAATCTGTCAAATCGTCTTCTTTTGATTACCCCCTTATTTACCCCAAAAGATGCTTTGTCGAGTTTAAATCAGGGCTCATAGCTGGCCAAGCAAGGGATGCACAGCCGCACAGCGAAGTCTAGAATTGTCGTAAAAAAAACGACAAACAACGGCAGGCTAGAAAACGTTTCCACAACGCCCATCGGCACTCAGTGTTCTGGGCACAACAACACAAGCGCACGTGTCGTCATGCGTCGGTTATCTCCCATTCGGCCATCGACGTAGTGCTGGAGAAACCGACTTCGATCTGACAAAAGTACCCTCCTCCACGCTCCTATATTCCACCAGAAACATCTACTTTTCCCATTTAATCCAGCTGACAACTTCGGGCAGTCAACAGGGCGACGATCGTGATGGCCGAGGAGGTGAGTCGCTCTCCTGGACCCACTGCTCTGGTGGATGGTTTTATCGGCGCCGTGATCAACAGGGGGAGCTGTGAGCATTGAGTTTAGCAAGCACACGACTTCTGACAGAGTGGTACACGCCCTCGTGCCTCCCTAAATGCTTACAAGGAAGGTCACAGCATCGGCGATCTGCTATATTTCAGACTTGCGCGTATCGTCTCCACGCCGTACTTCGCATACGGCTGGAGTCCTAAAGATGCGACGCCCAGAATTCACGCTGCTCGGCTCACGTGTACATCCGAACATTATGCTCCGTTTTTCCCCGACCTGCCGGCGCGACCAAATTGTGTCAAACTCTCGAGGCCTCAACGAGGGAATGAGCAACACGAAGCTTAGACATGAATTCACTCAGCCGTAACAATTCTTTACAGCTACAACGTTTTCCCTTTTGGTTACTATAAAGGGAAATTTGGCGATGTTTCGGACATTTTGTTGCTGCTTTATTAGCCCGACTTAAATGCAAACAACATCTCAACATGTAATCGAACTTCAAAAGGCGTGAAAACAAAACAGTATTTATGAAGGTGTTTCGAGCAGTATTTAGTGGTGGTGGAATTACATTATTTCCAGTCCACCGTATTTTGATACTGACCACCTGAAAACACAGCGCGGTTACTAGCCGGAAAAAAAAACTTCATTTTGGAATGTAGATACCTGGAAAATCTGTGTTGAGCCGCTTCAAATTGTTACTGAAGAGGGAAACTCAAAACAGGTAAAGTAATACGCAAGATGGAAACTAATTAAAGCTATTTGAAGAAACGTCTAGAAGTGTATTTGGCGTTCCAGGTCTACAATAAGGCGACTGTTTTTTGGAATCAATGTCCTCTTCACATCCAGTTACGCTTCGATCCTTGGCATTCGATTTTATATACATTTCTTTTTATGAAGATCGATAATTAGTGAGCTCTTAAGAAATACGTTATTTTTAATAGATTTCTAATGTATCCATGAACGATATTTAGAATTCCACGGAACGTGGACCACCCGCTTAGCCGCTAAAATTACATTTCTCGGTCAGAGTCAGGCCTCTACCTTCTGTCAAGGGGTCTAACCAGACCCCTGGGACCGTGAAGATTTCTTGAAAAAAAAAACAATCAAACAAATCTGACGTATACCGTCGCGCACCGTCCACTACACCGCTATATTAGTCTAACGGTATAACAAGCGTCTTTAACAAAATTATATTACTTTTTTATAAAATTCGGGTATTATGGAAATCTCGATACTTTTAATGCTAACTTTGTCTTTCCATGCACTTAACAGTACGGTTCAGCGAAGTGAGAGTGGTGGGAGGAAAGAAGCGGAACTGCATGTTTCTACCACAGCCTTCATCGGATATTTTGTTTGTCTCTACGAGACATGGACGCACACCGATGTCACGTGATGTTGTACCACGTGGAGTATCTCCGGCACGTGACATGGACGCACACCGATGTCACGTGATGTTGTACCACGTGGAGTATCTCCGGCACGTGACATGGACGTACACCAATGTCACGTGATGTTGTACCACGTGGAGTATCTCCGGCACAACAGTTTGCCTTTGTCTCATTATACAAACCAGGGATCTGTTCGTGGATTCGGAGCCTAACCCCAACCCCCCCCCCACCTGCGCCCCGCCAGCTTTCGCCCGAAGTAAAGCGAGGGGCTGAGAGGAGGAGGCGTGAAAGGCAGGCTTACACCAGATGAAATCTGTCATTGTCGACAAACGGCGCATGTTATAGAAGAGAGTTACCATCAGAGTCACAGCGTTCGTAATAAATATTAAGACTGAAAAAAACAAAAAAAAACAGGTGCGATCACATCCGAACCGCGATAAACAGTCAAGCCCCTGTACCCCCCACACAGAAATAGGGAGGAGTGTTCTCATCTCTACTGTTTCCGCCGAAACATAAGGTAATGCACAGTTTACAGGTGTGTGTGCCCGACCCAGCAATCACCTTTGCGGAAAGTCTAATTAATCTGATGGAAATCAGAGCCTCGGCGAGCCCCCATTTAGCACATGAAGTTTTAGCCTTGCGTTACATTCGCGATCACTTTGAAGGAAGTTCTTTAGCCTGCCATCTTCATCCATGACCTCTGGTGAGCCGCGCCCAGTCCTTACTCACGAGTGGTCAGCCAAAACAAGGGCTGAGAGACTTCGATTGTTTTAATACCAAATTTTCTTTTATTGTTATTATTATTATTATTTGTTTTAGGTACCTGGATTTTATTAACGTCATGGCCTACGATTTTTCTGGGCCGAAAGCAAAGGTCACCAAACACCAGAGTGCACTATTTCCTGAAGCGGTTTGTAAAAAAAAGACATATTTATACCATTTTTAATGAAATGGCATTAAAGATCGTCCGCCCTCGCTTGAGTCTTTCGACGATAATTAACATTCTGACCCCCCCCCAGTTATCTCTGTTATTTTCACAAACTTTCATTTACGGGAAGGGAATTTTTCTACAAGTTTCATTACAGCTACGTAAAATACCAGCAGAAAGAACACAAAGTCCACTCTCGCACACGATACGTTCTTGCGATAAAGGATAAAGTGATTACGTCACTGGCATCATCAGTGTGTGTGTGTGTGTGTGTGTGTGTGTGTACGTGTGTGTGTGCGTGTGTGTGTACGTGTGTGTGTACCTGTGTGTGTGTGTGTGTGCGTGTGTGTGTGTGTACGTGTGTGTGTGTACGTGTGTGTGCGCGTGTGTGTGTGTGTTTTATTTACATAGCGTTTACTTGACATTAGATAATTAGATTCAAATCAGTAAATGTCGAGTAAATACGTTT
Organism: Nautilus pompilius; assembly: GCA_018389105.1. NCBI lineage: Eukaryota > Metazoa > Mollusca > Cephalopoda > Nautilida > Nautilidae > Nautilus > Nautilus pompilius. Next base: position 545,180 of record JACATO010001037.1, read on the forward strand.
CGATTATTTTAAGGCAGATGCGGACACGAAACACAAGAACACGTGGCTTCCTTCAGTATTCTTGGCTGTGTTTACCTTTACAGATATTCGGTTTTACCGCAAGCACACCATACTACTTTCATTTTGACAAGACAAAGAATCGAGATTTATAAACCTCATTGACCGAGTTAAGAACATTCCTCTTCCCTGGGGGCCCTGTACATAAGCATTGGTGGCCTTTTGTCTTTTTTTATTTGTGGCTGCTACAATAAAGTAACTTATTAAAGTCCACGTTTTTGGGGGTAACGCCATATTTTTTTGTAATTCGGACAGGACTCGGATATCAGATACTACCTCGCCAAAGGCGTCCCCAGCCGGAAGATCGTGCTGGGCCTTCCGCTGTACGGGCGTGCCTACACGCTCGCCGACCCGACCCAGCACGGCATAGGCGCCCCTGTGACGGGAATTTCTACCTTAGCCCGGTCTGACGGATCGGTGGGCTACCGTGAAGTAAGTGGTTTTGACGTCAGTAAGTCCGCGAGAGCGAACGTTATCGTGCACTCCCCGGTGACCACCAAGATCGGCTCCCCAGTGTGGAATGTTGCGCCATTTTCCAGCTGGTCATGAGAATGCGCTTGTCGGCCTGGCGACCACTTCCGGCACTTACCTAGGAAGTTCCGAACGCGTTCAGTCGGATGTGAGTCCGGAGATCGCGCCGGCCGACAGTGTGAAAGTGAACACGTGCTTGTGGAGAGGCGCAAGATGAAGTCGGGATCTTGTAGCTAAACTAAACAAGCGACTGCAGGCGTGAAGATCTCATCGCTGCATCTGGAACCAGTCGTGGCACCCTTTCTAAAGATGGCAAGGCCAGTTTTCTGGCCAACTCCGATATCAGCCCTCACCAAATTTTGGGTAATGGCACAGTTAGATTAGCAACGGCTTCGCCAGCTCATTTCCGGACTCTTCTAAACCACCCATCGGTGATCTCTGGATAGTATAATATACTTGTCGATGGACGATTCAGCCTCCAGTTGCGATTAGTGGACGCGTAGTTGTCCACGGCGCTGTGCTAATGAGATACGGCAGAGGTGGTATTCTGTACCGTGTATCACCAGCCTCTATTCCGCTGGAAGCTGTCTTCTGTCGAAATTCTACGGTTGGTTGCTTTAAGGAGGCCATTTTAGAAGGATCGTGCCGTTTAGAAACGGCAGTTTCTGGCAAAAGTGACCAGTCAGCGATCCTCACTCGAGGTTGTAACTCATCTCTCCCCACTAACGGCCAGTCAGACAGCCCTAGAAATAGCACTGCAACGGCAGTCTGTGTTAAATGGCGCCTGGGCGTGGCCAGTATACAAAGGTGTGCTCATATTCAGTGAGAGAAGTGATTTACACCTGAGTTTCCAAGAGCGTTCAGTCTCAGAGAAGATGCCTACAGTATTATCTGTTGTACGTGCGATGTCGTGTTTTGGTTATTTGTCTCAATATCCAGATCTATTTCAATTGGAATATAGACAGATTTGGACAAAGTACCATGCAAAGACTTTATGTATTCTGTTTTTTTAAAAAAAGAAAAACAAACTTCTGACTTAGATCCATTTAGATTTCTAACGTATTTTCTTTTCGCTCTACATTTTTCAGCGCATCTGTTAGGTGAGAAAAATGTTTTTTATTGTTGTTTTGGGGTTTATAACTTCTACTAATTAGCGCTACAGGTGTTAAGATAATTCTACGTAAAGTCTTCTTCATCTGTACCAATATTTTAAAATCGTTTATTGTCAGTATGACAAATAAATACATCGTTGATATACCTGAATTTTTTTACACCTATATCCTATCTCGACTATTCTTATAAACTAAAGCCAACAGTAGTGACTTAATATGGTTTCGTATAAAGTAATCTCAATGATTGGTTTTGTATCGATATTTGTTCCTATAACTTATTTCTTTTTTAAAAAAAAAAATTTTAAAGCCTCACATTGCTGTAAATTATTGCTCCAGATGAACCAGTTCCGTATTATAGATGGTTGGTATTATCAAAAACGGAAATGTTTTCATGGAACGATTCTCACATTCTCAGAACTTTTTGGAGTGGACCTAGCAGCAACCTATCAGTCTCTCACCGTCCATCAGCTTAGCTAGAGTCCATGTACCAACTCCAAAGCCATCTTTGATGTTTTTTCGGGCTCACCCTCGCTCAAGCACCCTGATGCTGCTATTGCACTGTCTGGAATTTACTAGTATATTTCACTAGTCAGCTGGTGGCTACGAAAGTAAAATTTCTTTAATTATCATTATTACTGATTTAAGTCTGGGCGAACTGTGTTGGTAGATAAGTTCTTTCTTCTACATCTGAACTTCCTCTTATCCCTTTTTTTTTTATTTTTGTCTTTTCCCGGGGTGATTATCAAATCCCTGTTCTCTAGAACGATTGTCAATTTGTCAGCGGGTCGACACCAACCGACCCGTAAATCTCTGAGCCTGTAGAGCTGTGTTATGTAGTAGCGTCAAACTAAATTAAGATACAGTCTCTTCGCTAACCGCAGATTTGCCAGCTGATCAACAAGGGGTCTTTACAAGAAGAATGGATTGACGCCATTAAAGAGCCGATTGCCTACAAAGGCGACCAGTGGGTTTGTTATGAGAACGCAAAGAGCTTCAAAGAAAAGGTAAGTAAAAAGAATTTTGTGAAGCACTGAACGCTATTTCATTCGATGCGTTGGCGGTGGAATCAATAAATATCTACATTTAAAAGCAAAGATTTTAATTTTGAATATATTTTAAAGTTCTTATTTGAAGATCCCTCTTTTTTTTAAAAAAGAAAAACTTACAGCCCGCCATTACAATGGCTCTTTGGCTGGTACTACCGTCTTTGATCAGGCTGAAAGGTCGACAGGCTGAATCAAAGACGGTAGTACCAGCCAAAAAGCCATTGTACAGCTGAATTAAATGTAAATGTCGAATTTTACTATATATATATACATTCTTTTTTAACTTTTCTATCTTCAGATGATGCTTACAAATCTTGACACTACTCATAGCCACCTCTTAATGTCCTCTTTTGAATATAAAAAAATAATACACCTTTAATTAAGTTGCAGTTGTCATCATTTATGTTTATTTTTTTTCGGAAATCGTGTATTCGCGTGTTAGGGTTCAATATTTGGAAAGTCAGAGACTGGCGTGCATTCAATACGTTAAAAAGACATTAATTTGCAAATCCAGTGGTGTTTGGTTGGACTTTATCAAGCATAATTTTAAAAAAAAAATTCTAAGGTGGTGCAAAACTTCTGGCCCGTGGCTGTACATTGAGATGAAATACAGCGTTCCCCTATCGACTTCCTAGTCGGAGGCACGACGTGGCAAAAATCTCAGCGTCACACTGATCAAGTAACACAGTGAAACGATTTTCTCGGATGGATGATCAAAAGCATGGCTGACAGCTGTAAAGAGGGCAAACACCCGGTGTTGATGCCACCAACCGATCGGCTACTAGTTGTCATTGCACTCGGGTATTTTCGCCAATTCAGCCTCCATCTCGTTGTTTCTAAAGTATCCCTTTACTCCCAAGAGAAATGCAACTGGCGATGCACTTACAATGAAATAATAATAATAAAAAAAAAGATGTACTTAATCAAGATATCTTGGGATGGAACTAATTGAAAACTATTTCTTCGCTGAACATTTCTAGAAGTTATAATTAACAAGAATATTAGACGTAAGGAAACAATACATCTCAGCTGCCAGTGACGCCACTAGAGTGCTAGAAATAATTTGACCGAACCGTAAATAAATTGAATTAATTACCAACAGAATTTGCCGATAGTATAGACTGTCTTTAAGACTCAAGTCGATAGGTATCTCGCTTTCTTGGAGCAGCTAATGTATCGCAAGAAACTAAAAATATAAAGCAAAATATTGGTACCATTACAATAGATGGTCCACATTTTGAATATGTATATATAGCGGAGTTCACGTTAAAAAAAAGCGTATGGAAACATTAAAAAGGATTTAGTATAGATTCGTCAACATGATTCCAGGATCAGAGCATTTAGAGTATTCCAGACAATTAAAAAAAATGGGATTCACCTGGTTTTGCTATTAAACATTTTAAACGGACGATTGATAGTTTCTTGACAGTCTACTGGAAGGCCATGGTGGAGGGCCAGACATTGAAATCCCGGTCGGTTTGACACGCCCACCTGGCATAGGTTCTTCACCAGTCGGCCGTATGATAATTTTCTAAACTCTCTTTGATCACCGAGGCTAACCCGACATCTTCCTATTCTGGCTCATCGCTGTAAAATGTCTTAGAACGTCAGGACAGTGTTCGTTTCAGGGGAGATTTGAAAGAGATGTTCAAAAGAATTAATAGTTGGAGTATGTTGCAGTCACTGTTGAAGGTAGTTTGGAAGGTGGTTTATCTTCAGTTAAAATACCAAGAGTCATAATTATAAACAGGCTAAAGTGTTGGCATGACGAGATTTTTTTAAAAATATTTTTTTAAACAAAATAATCGTAAACCAATAGAACAGGGATAGTGTAAACCTGTTTAAAAGTCGATTACTTTTCTGGAGCTTTGTAGAAACCTCGATGACATTCGTCTATTACTCAATTTGCCAGCAAAATCCACTTTATTATTGGTCTCAATACTACTTTGTTTGCCTGTCTGCTTTTCGTTTTACAGGCAGATTACATTAAGAAGCACAATCTTGGTGGCGCCATGGTCTGGGAAATATCATACGACGACTTCAGAGGTCAGTGCGGCCCGAAATACCCTTTGCTAAATGTACTAAAAACCGAACTTCCTGCCTAACCGAAACGAAGCGTTCAGCGTGAACGGCGAGGCCTTATGTTATTCGCCTTGAGTACCAGTCAGTCCGTTCTTTTTTTTTTTTAAAAAAATTATTATTGTTTGTTTGTCGCTTCTTTATGCATCCTGATGCGGCATGTACAGGAATAACAATAAAAAAGTTCAACTGAAAAGCTTCTAATGGTTCTTATATTACGATTAGACTTACCAAAAGTATACAAAGAATTCTTTTCTAAATTAGCCTCTTGTGGAAGAGGGTCGGCGGTGTGTTAATACGACATGGGTTTAATTCAATTTCTGCTGTATTTTTGTCTCCTATCCTTTTCTGTGAAGCAATTTTAAAGAACAGTGCGCTTGGCGTGGAATTCCATGAACACTTAGTTCAAAACCGTGTGGGGGGGTTAGCGGAAATCAAGGAATGAAGGGCTTTACGAAATCTTCATTGTCAGCTAATATGAAGCAGACAGAGCTTCTCAAAGTCGGCTGAGCAATGCCACACAAAATCAATCCGGAAGCTGAGCGGTTGTTTAATTGAGATCATAAAATATCTACCGGAAACTCCACCGATGGATAATTAGTGCTAAATGCTCTAGTCAAGGCACAATTACTGAAACAGGGTTGGATCCTCCTCAAAGCTAAGCTGGTGGTTAGTTACACGCTTTACTCAAAACTATGCTGGTGGAAAAGTGTCAAAAAAAAACCTACTCTAGAATGCACTGATCGCTAATTAAAGCTAAAAGGAAATATCTACTCATGACTGCTCTTCTTTTGTTTGCCGTTAGATGGCGTGAGAGCTTACGTAAGTAACACCGCCGTTAGATGGCGTGGGAGCTTACGTAAGTAGCACCGTCGTTAGATGGCGTGAGAGCTTACGTAAGTAGCACGTTAGATGGCATGGGAGCTTACGTAAGTAGCACCGCCGTTAGATGGCGTGGGAGCTTACGTAAGTAGCACCGTCGTTAGATGGCGTGAGAGAGCTTACGTAACTAGCACCGCCGTTAGATGGCGTGAGAGAGCTTACGTAAGTAGCACCGCCGTTAGATGGCGTGAGAGCTTACGTAAGTAGCACCGCCGTTAGATGGCGTGAGAGAGCTTACGTAAGTAGCACCGTCGTTAGATGACGTGAGAGCTTACGTAAGTAGCACCGCCGTTAGATGGCGTGAGAGAGCTTACGTAAGTAGCACCGCCGTTAGATGGCGTGAGAGCTTACGTAAGTAGCACCGCCGTTAGATGGCGTGAGAGAGCTTACGTAACTAGCACCGTCGTTAGATGGCGTGAGAGCTTACGTAAGTAGCACGTTAGATGGCGTGGGAGCTTACGTAAGTAGCACCGTCGTTAGATGGCGTGAGAGCTTACGTAAGTAGCACCGTCGTTAGATGGCGTGAGAGCTTACGTAAGTAGCACCGCCGTTAGATGGTGTGGGAGCTTACGTAAGTAGCACCGCCGTTAGATGGCGTGAGAGCTTACGTAAGTAGCACCGTCGTTAGATGGCGTGAGAGCTTACCAAAAAAATACGTTTTTTTTTAATTGCTAAACTTTAACTTCACTTTCTGAATTCCTTACCTATTTCCTTGTGTTTTTATATTCCCATTTAAAATTAAAGGTTGGTGGAATAGTAGCGCCTTATTTTTTTAAATGTGGGAAACACGGAGGAAAGAAACCCGTCGTTGTTTCTGTATGGATAGTGAACTCAAATGTTTCCGAAGAAGATGATGTTGTCAACAACAACAACAACAAAATAAGGGACCACTCTTCCCGGACTAGTGATTTTGGAATGCCGTCGCCTGTCGGTATCCGGAGGAATGCTTTTAGGGCGTGGATCGAAAATTCCTCTTGTACCGACAAACAGGAACGTGACGCCGGACTGTCAGAGACTCTGCCAGGTTTCTGAGCTCTGTTAAAACCCAAATATCTAGCAGTATTTATTTAAAAAAAAAAATTACTTCCGACCATACTTACAAAAATATCACCCTGTTTGTTTGATCTCCGTTATAAAAAGGAAATCCCTTTTTGTCGTTCCGAGAAGGGAAAATAATAATGGTGGTAGTTAAATGCCAAAGTGGGCAATTATTGCATCTGGTGAATGATACGTCACTGAATTGAAGCTGTCATTTGGCAAACATTTAACACAAAATAACAGAAAAGCGAAAGCTCGGAATAGCGGCTGAGAATTAAAGACAGTCGATTAGTTTCTTGTTTTCGTGGTTCCTTGATCAGAAACCACAGAATGTTAGAATGGACACTTTCGCATTGCACGGAGTACGCAAAAGGCTGATGATGTCACCGCTTAGCCACGGCGACCAGGAGGTCAACCAATATGGCTCGCACCTGACCTGAGATAAAAATAGTGAAATCTTCAGATTCTTCACATCTAGAACCTACATCGTGCACCAAACTCAGTTAGCATCATCGAAAGCCTGCCAGAACTATTTTCGTTTAAAATTTGGGAAGAAACCGTGGTACACAGAATAAACTCACGCACATGAAATGCACCAGAGGAATTTTATTTTAATTGCTCAACTCGTTGACCATC
>JACATO010001037.1:555000-605000 GCA_018389105.1 Nautilus pompilius
AATTAAATAAAATATGGATTAAATAAAACATCAAGGCGAGTGTGCTTTGTCTGTGCTTATCTAAAGAAATGGCAGGGGTTGGTAGCCTAGTCAGCACACCTGTCACTACTCATGTGCAGCTAATTCGTTGACTCTGACAGAAGAAAAATAAATATGTACTTCTTTTTTATGCGTATATATGGGCAGTAATTGCCAACAAATGCAGAGCCAGAAACAATAAACTGCCAGAATAATAATACAAATCGTAAGCTAATGAATTATATAACAAATAATAATTTCTCGTGGCTTCTCAGCGTGACACGTTCATTGGCGTAGATTAACGAAGCTTCTCAGCTACTCGTTCATTGGCTTAGATTAACGAGGCTTCTCAGCGACGCGTCCATTGGCCTAGATTAACGAGGCTTCCAAGCTACGCGTTCATTGGCCTATATTAACGAGGCTTCTCAGCTACCCGTTCATTGGCATATATTAACGAAGTTTCTCAGCTACCCGTTCATTGGCATATATTAACGAAGTTTCTCAGCTACCCGTTCATTGGCTTAGATTAACGAGGCTTCTCAGCGACGCGTTCATTGGCCTAGATTAACGAGGCTTCTCAGCGACGCGTTCATTGGCCTAGATTAACGAGGCTTCTCAGCTAGGCGTTCTGACGAAAGTAAATAACATTTTGGCGTGAGACGTTCTCCGTTGTGCAGCAAGTGTATCAAGAATGTTTAACGTCAACTCTCTAAGCAAGGAAGATGGAGATTGCAGTTCTACAGGAAAACACTTTAAACAAAACAACATTTACTTACTTTAGACAGCGTTGATAATCTCCTGACAAGATCCGTTCCTTGGGTAAATCCTGTTCAACAATGATGGCGGGCTGACTGAAAGGCAACTCAACTAGAAAATCACTGCGACTTAACTTTGACGGCGGTGACTAGTATAAATCATTTGGGCTACATGTCAAATGTTATTTGAAAGGAGCGCGGTCTAGCATAGCAAATTTGTCTTTATCCATTAATAGGGCGACGGAGCAGCGTAAAAGATAGCGCATTATGCTTGTCAGTGCTTGCAAGCTATATCTCGGTTTCTCTCGCACCTTCTCGTTGTGGGTCCGCTGCCAGGATTTGTCTTCTTCGCTGCGTTCCCCAGAAGAGCCACAGAAGCTTCTTCAGTAAGCTTTGGCCAACTTCGGAGTGGATTGGCGCGGACCGCCGTAATCGGTGCCAGGCGACTTCTTTTTCCCCGCCTCAGCTCAGTTGCCATTATTCGCGTAGATCGGGTGGTCACGTGGACAAAACTGGTTGGAGCTAGTCGGCCTGCATTCAACACCCGCCGCTTCCACAAACCCTAACCCACACGATACCGCGCCTCTTCGCGGCTGGAAAGACACCGAACGGCTCCGTGTTATCAAAACATGAAGGAATGATCGCACCGGATTTTTTGAAGGACCGTAACTTTTGGCATGAGAGTTTTCCCCGTGGTTTCGTTGCTGCTGTTTCTAATTTAAACATTATTACGTGAGCTTTAATTTTTAACAGCGGGATACTTTCACTGCGAGCCCTAATAAAACTGTCAATGAAGCCCACAGAACAACAACCAAGAAACATCAGTAAGAGTCAGCTTGACCTGGTATTGTCTCCCTTGGAAACACGTTTGCTGAAGAAAGACACCCTGACTTCTTCTCGTTAGTCTGCCTTCAGCGTTTGAAATCTCATTTCGTCAGATTTCACGGATGAAGCAAGCGGCAACAGTTTATAGCCAAGTAGATTTGTATCATTTAATTGCGTATGCGTACAGCTTGCGCGCAGGGTATCAGTTGTAAGTTTATCGCTAAATATATATATCTTTAAATCTAACGATCTTCCCTGTTCGATGAACTTAAGTACCCCTCGATATCTGCAAGTTATTGCTACCAGTTGGCGCTGCGAAAATACTGAAAAAAGTACAATTCAGAAAGGACAAAGCTTTATCTGATCAATAATAATAATAATAATAATAATAATAATAATAATAATAATAATAATAATAATAATAATAATAATAATAATAATAATAATAATAATTTTTAAAAGATTTTATTCTATTAATTTAATTCTTTTACCGGCGTTCTGTTAGTTTCTTTCGTTATTCTTTTCTGCAAGAAAAGAGAAAAATCTCATCCAATCAAAACCTAAGCATCTACGGTGTCCAATTGTCGCCATTCCTCCTGATCTCGTCACTTACGATAATGTGCCCCCCCCCCGGGCAGAAATTAACGCAAATTCTCGGTCCAATTTTTGTTAAGCAAAAAAAAAAAAAAAACAACAAAAACAGTGGAGATTTTTCTACAGCTGCACCGTCTCAGCTTCTAATTGGAGTCTTCAGAATCTCGACACCGGAGAGTCGTAGCAAAATAATGCAAACTAAAATTTTTTATTTTTTTTTGCTGTGGGTCGGTAAACAAAAATCGAAGATTTTTAAATATTTTTTATGCCACGATGAAGTGCAACCGACTTTCTCTGTTCACATTTAGAGGCGACTTCCTCGTTACTGGTTAGCGACGCGCGCGTGAAAACGTTGGAGGCTGGCAGCTCTCGAGGTGATCTACGTTGATCTTCCAACGTTCAGCCACAGGCAGCGAGAACTGTCTATCGCTTCTCTTCTCGTTCAGCCACAGGCAGCGAGAACTGTCTATCGCTTCTCTTCTCGTTCAGCCACAGGCAGCGAGAACTGTCTATCGCTTCTCTTCTCGTTCAGCCACAGGCAGCGAGAACTGTCTATCGCTTCTCTTCTCGTTCAGCCACAGGCAGCGAGAACTGTCTACCGCTTCTCTTCTCGTTCAGCCACAGGCAGCGAGAACTGTCTATCGCTTCTCTTCTCGTTCAGCCACAGGCAGCGAGAACTGTCTATCGCTTCTCTTCTCGTTCAGCCACAGGCAGCGAGAACTGTCTACCGCTTCTCTTCTCGTTCAGCCACAGGCAGCGAGAACTGTCTATCGCTTCTCTTCTCGTTCAGCCACAGGCAGCGAGAACTGTCTATCGCTTCTCTTCTCGTTCAGCCACAGGCAGCGAGAACTGTCTATCGCTTCTCTTCTCGTTCAGCCACAGGCAGCGAGAACTGTCTATCGCTTCTCTTCTCGTTCAGCCACAGGCAGCGAGAACTGTCTATCGCTTCTCTTCTCGTTCAGCCACAGGCAGCGAGAACTGTCTATCGCTTCTCTTCTCGTTCAGCCACAGGCAGCGAGAACTGTCTATCACTTCTCTTCTCGTTCAGCCACAGGCAGCGAGAACTGTCTATCGCTTCTCTTCTCGTTCAGCCACAGGCAGCGAGAACTGTCTATCACTTCTCTCTCGTTCAGCCACAGGCAGCGAGAACTGTCTATCGCTTCTCTTCTCGTTCAGCCACAGGCAGCGAGAACTGTCTACCGCTTCTCTTCTCTTCTCGTTCAGCCACAGGCAGCGAGAACTGTCTATCGCTTCTCTTCTCGTTCAGCCACAGGCAGCGAGAACTGTCTATCGCTTCTCTTCTCGTTCAGCCACGGCAGCGAGAACTGTCTACCGCTTCTCTTCTCTTCTCGTTCAGCCACAGGCAGCGAGAACTGTCTATCGCTTCTCTTCTCGTTCAGCCACAGGCAGCGAGAACTGTCTATCGCTTCTCTTCTCGTTCAGCCACAGGCAGCGAGAACTGTCTACCGCTTCTCTTCTCGTTCAGCCACAGGCAGCGAGAACTGTCTATCGCTTCTCTTCTCGTTCAGCCACAGGCAGCGAGAACTGTCTATCGCTTCTCTTCTCGTTCAGCCACAGGCAGCGAGAACTGTCTATCACTTCTCTTCTCGTTCAGCCACAGGCAGCGAGAACTGTCTATCACTTCTCTTCTCGTTCAGCCACAGGCAGCGAGAACTGTCTATCGCTTCTCTTCTCGTTCAGCCACAGGCAGCGAGAACTGTCTATCGCTTCTCTTCTCGTTCAGGCGCCGCGTCTTGCAGACAACGATAGAAACGGCGTGAAGCAAACGTCTTCTTTCGGAATTCGATTATACTGTAAAGTCCGTTTGCGCTGTAAGCCATGAGGATAAAAAGACATTAAATACCCGATCAAAGAACTTGTCGCTTTCTCTAGTGATAAAATTCAGTCATCCATCTTGTCCGGCACACACAGACAATACGGATTCGCTTATATATCTGAGCAGCGCCATTCATCTGAAGTCCTTATTCACAAATCGAACTGTAGAGTGCTAATCGTACTAATCTGTGTAGTAGACGTGAAACGTCAATCTGAAAAACAGAAATCTTATTTGTTTAAACACAATCGTTGAACGAACATTGAATTGATGCTAATGATGCAGTTCCTAACATTCTGTAAGGTGTACACTAAACTTTAACTTCGTTCCATAAGAGCCTCTTTATAGACGGTCTTTTTAGCTTTTCTTTGGGGTGAAGAGCAAAACAGATTTTTGTTTTGGCCAACTCTTGAGCATCCAACATACAGTTGTCCATGGGAAAAGCACGGACTGTCCAAATTGAGGGCAAAAACTTTCAGTGATTGGCCCTGTGCCTTATTGATGGTCATAGCAAAGCTGAGTTTTATAGAGAACTGGATTCTCTTGAAGTCAAAGAGGCTTTTCTTAAAATTGCATAATGGTTATGTTTTAGCTGACTTGTTTGAAAATCTAAAAAGGTATCCGACCAACGTGGAGCTAGCTTATAAGATTATGACAAACCTGTAGCAAACTACTAAATAAAATTTCATTCCTAATTATCAAAGTTATACGTTTTATGATGTCAAAAATATCGTTGATGGCTGCTTACAAACGACCTTCAAGGCCAACTATTGAAAAATTGATATCTGTGGTGACTTCTGAGTTGAATGAGTACCAACCATGAAGCTGTAGTAACTCCGAACCTTGAAAGGTGGGATCTGTTGGCTCTGATACGATTGGATCCATGTCTTCGATCCAGATGTACCTTTATTATAATTTGAGGTTTCTAGATCGTCTATTTTTAATGAGTGCAGTGAACTAAGTGTAATCCATAAGGCTTTTGAAAAGAGGCATTTGGTGGCCTTAAAACGGCCTTCGAGACCAGAGTCCGGTACTTGCCGAGATTCCGAAGTATCTACATCCAAAGTTTGGGGTCTCTAGGTGGTACGGTTTGGCCCTAGAAGAGTAACAAACAAACGCACAAACACATGTACAAATATGTGTGTGTGTGTGTGTGTGGTGTGTGTGTGTACACATCACTCTGGATCTGGGGGTAAAGTTAATAACAAGAGCAAAAACATAATAATCTTAACTTAGCCGGTAATAAATCCGAATGTGTCTCCTCAGAATTTCCAGTGTGGATGGGTGATGGCATTAAAGTATCCCTGTCTCTAACGTGTTTCTTTTGCGCATGCGGCTTAGCCAACTGGAATACAAAAGGCTGAGAGCCTCTATTCCGCTAATTAAAGCAACTACTCGCTGACGGACGAACTTACACGTTTACGGTTTTCTCGTTAGCTGCAGAAACGTCGCGATGTCATCGATCGTCGTTGACAGCTCGGCAGAAACGAGCACTTTACCAGTTCTTTACGGTTTTAGTTTCAGTAAAAAAAAAAAAAACCGAGTAATCATTTAGAGTTAATAACTCGTGTTTTGAAACCCCTGATAAAGTAATTCTTTTTTTTTTTTTAAAAGCATAAAGATCGATCGATGTTTTGCTAATGGTCGCGGTGGGAGGTTTTATCCTCCGGTTCTGAGAAAAACTGAAGATGTCGTCGCCGAATCTGGTTTCCTTCTTTTAAGTGGACGCACACACCCCCCTCCCCCCGCCCCGTGACGCGGCGACAGCATCTTCAGTTTTTCTCAGAACCGGCAGATAAAAAGGCGTCATCCGTTTATTGGCTTTATACGGAGCTGCGAGAAAGAAGCTTTCAAGGAAAAACAGAAGCCCCGTTCTTAACGCCGCCTTTGATGGACAACAACGACGACGACAACAAGAACAGCAACTCAAAGACATCAAAGATTCTGTATTTATTTTTTGAGCCGAATATGGCAAAGATTTCAGATTTCGTTTCGCATTGGTGCTAATAGAAATTGGTGCCACATGGAGCACGTTCACGGGAAAGATAATTAGAGTTTGTTGTTGTTGTCTTTTAATTCGATTATTTTGGGTTGAATGATACAGAATCTAGAGAAGGGCTGTCTGAAGCCAGTAACGGCTACTGTACCAGAGATTTTGGGGAAAATGAGAAGAAAAGAAAATCGCCGCTCAGGGATTAAAATTAAAGAAGATTCTGAAATTTCCGAATTCCATGATAAATAATTTTAAATATATTCCTTTTTTTTTGCCCCTGAAGTAACAAACACAATAGGCTTTACTTTATATATTTCACGTGTTGCATTGTTTGGGCATCGCCTTATTATAATGTCCCAAGTATCGTATAGATTTTTAATTCCAATTTTAACAAAGTAATAATTACTTTGTTTCATTTTTCAGATAACCAATAATAGCAATGAAAAAAATGCTTCTTTTTACCTATTGTGTTTCTCTCTGCTTGGTAGTCGCCATTTTGGAAGGCAAGAATTAAAAATTTTTGGAGGTTTGGCAAATTTCGCTAAATGATCTCTAAAAATTATTCACTTCTGCTGCTAAATATACGGTTTATTCTTATGACGACCAAATGCTAACTGTGAATTTTCTGAAAGACAATAACATTTTGGACGATAATTATGTTTAGTGTAATTTTTTTTTTCCGCGTAGATGTATTTCTGCATCCTTGTGATACACTACCACCTTAATGGTGGGTAAAGAAAGCTGGTTCCCTAAATATTCTTTAATGATCGTTGAAGATCAAACCCTTTTCGTCTTCTATTCTTAAAAAAAAAAGAGAAAACTTTAAAGATCTCATCAAATCTCGCGCCAAATTTCGGATCTTCCAGCATCTTGGCGGCACGGCTATCTAACCGCCAAGCTTCCGCAACAGTCCGTAGAGAGCTAACAGCTTCTAAATAAGGAACCGAGATAAATAATTCTTTTTTTTTCCCCACTGGATCCTGGTAGCGATTCGATTTCGAGCTGTGACAGCGCAAGCGATAAGAGAAAAGAAAAACCGTTTGTCGTGTGAAGACCAGTTCGGCGTAGTTCGTGCAGGAAGTAAATCTAATAAACTTCTTTCCTGAAGCCACCGACGGCCTCGTGATGATGTGTTACCCCGGAGCAACAGCGGTCACTTCCTGTCCGAAGATACAGGTCCGAGATTCTCTGCACGCTCATTAACTACGCTTTCGTGAAGACCAGCAACGACGGTCTGGGTTCCGGAAAGTGGAATGACCACGTGGGGCTGCACGTGAGGAAGGCGGAACTGCAACAGTGACACTTTTTTAAATCAGCGAAACGTGTTTATGCTGAATACGATAAACTGTCAGTAGGTGAGGCGCTTTATCTTAGTGGCAAGAATGTTGGAAGTCGATTAAATACTTGAAAATTAATAAGAACTCTTTAAATTTAAAAATCGATATTTTATAATTATGACTATTTTTTTTTTAATTGGCGAGTTCATTAGCTATTTAAAAAATCACGAGGTTGGAGAATCGCCAAGATTCTTCTAGCAACGGGAGGATGGAGCGCCGGTTCTCCTCCCAGTTTTTAAACACGGCTATCATACGGACTCGTCAGTCGAAAACGATTTGTCTACATTCACGCGTCCGATGGCTTGAACGTCGACTGGGACTCTCCTGCTCTGAGAGGATCAGCAGCCCCGAGAGAACTCAGGCGGAGAAAACCCAAACAAAAATCTATTTTACGACTCGTTTCCAAATGAGTGGAGGCTGCGGTAGGTTGACTCGTCTCCATTGATTGCAGATACAAAGCAAAGGCGATCTCAGGGAGGGTGTCATAAATAGCATGGTTTGTATACACGAACAAAGCCATATAATCAGCTAAGCTTTGTTTTTCTTTAAATTAAATCTCGCAGAATTCATTATTTTGGTCACTTTTTTTTCTTTTTTAGCATAATTTGTGACTCTCAGCTTTAAATTGTCAATAGAAAGCTTCAAGATTAAACAAAAAAGGTTTTAAATGTTATATATATATATATATATATATAATATGATGGTGTCATATATAATTGCATAATCACAAATGATTGAAGTGCATTATGCGTTCAAACGAAACCCGACCGGATACATTTACAGCAGTGCTATTTTAGCCGGGTTTCGTTTGAACGCTCTAGTATACGAGGTCTGTCGAAAAAGTATCCGACCTTAGGCTGGGGGAGGGGGTTTACGTACTTGGTGGGGTTCGATTACTAATCCCATTCTAAGTAGGCCCCTTGTCCTTGTGCCTACACACACAGTCCAGCGATCCTTCCACTGTTCGAAGCACGTCTGGAATGCTTCTTCCGGAATGGCTCTCAGCGCCGCCGTCGCATTCCGCACGATGTCCTCTCGGCTCTCAAAGAGGGAGCCTTTCATTGGCATCTTCATTTTTGGGAACAACCAGAAGTCAGAAGGAGCCATGTCTGGAGAGTAGGGAGCCTGGCGAATGAGCGAAATGCCTTTCTTTTCCAAGAAACCTTGGATCAGCTGATCCCGGTCTCTTGCGCCGAACTACATCACGAAGACGTCGGAGGACTTCCTGTTAATACTCCTTTGTAACTGTTTGTCCTTCTGGTGCGTATTCGTGACGCACAACGCCTCGGTAGTCGAAGAAAACAATCAGCATCACCTTGATTTTGCTCCGGACCTTGGCGACGTTGGACACCCACGTCTCATCTCCAGTTATCTGGAACTCAGGATCCCTGTTGGCAGTATCCAGCAGGTCCTGCGCAACCTCAAGACGAAGTTGTTGTTGTTCCTGAGAAAGCAGCTTGGGCACAGCGCAAGCCCAAATTCTCCTTTAAATTGCATGTGCAGAATCTTTACTGATCCCAACCTCCTCACCAATTTCCCGCACCGTCAAACGACGATCCTCCATTATCAAGGTCCGCACTTTCTCGATAACTGCATTGCGGCTTGTTGACGGCCTCCCGGAACGTTGGTCACTCTCCACCAATGAGCAGCCATCTTTGAGCCTGTTGTACCATTCTTTTATTTGGGTAACACCCATGGCATTGTCACCAAAAGCCTGTTGAATTTTGCGAATTGTTTCCCCTTGGGTATCTCCAAGTTTTTGGCAAAACTTGATGCAAGATCGTTGCTCCACACCTTCCGCCATCACGGGCGAAATGAAAATGCGACAAGTAAGTAGTACAGCATCTCACACGCTGGCTACCTGACAGCGACTGACACATCCAGCAAGCCCGCCAAAATCCACGCATGCGCATGAAGTCATGCGGCTCCACCATGCACACGTTTACCTCCCTAACATCATTACTTCCCACGGGGGGAAAAAAATAAAGTCTGATACTTTTTCGACAGACTTCATATTATCCTATAATTCTCTTTGTATGTTGATCACGTAACTTCTAACTTTCTTTAAAATTGAGAGAGAGAGAGAGAGAGAGAAAGAGAGAGAGAGAGAGAGAGAAGAGAGAGAGAGATAGAGAGAGAGGAGGAGAGAGAGAGAGAGAGAGAGAGGAGATGGATGAAAGAAGATGAGAGAGAGAGAGAGAGAGAGAGAGAGGATGAGAGAGAGAGAGAGAGAGATGGGGACGAGAGAGAGAGAGATGGGAGAAGAGAGAGAGAGATGGAGAGAGAGATGGAGAGAGAGAGAGAGAGAGATGGAGAGAGAGATGGGGAGAGAGAGAGGGGGGGTATTGGAGAGAGAGAAAGAGAGATGGAGAGGAGAGGCGTTTTATGGAGAGAGAGAGAGAGAGAGAGCTCTTCCTAGAGAGAGAGAGCGAGCTCTCAGAGAGCAGCTGAGCCTATCGGGCGAGCTCGCTCTCTGTACTGTTCTTGCGAGAAGCGAGAACGCGAGCGCGCTTCGCTCTCTCTTTCATCGCTCGCTCAATTATCGAGAGCTCGAGCTCTCTGTCTAGCTGGATCTCTCATGCTCACTTATGTCGATCTCTCTTTTTTCTGTTCTCTCTCTCACCTCGCTCTTTTCTCGAGCTCTCTCCTAGAGAGAGACGACATCTCCTTCCCACACAACATCCCGAGCGAATGACCTCTTACAAGAACATGTTTTTTAAAACGTTTTATTTCAGCTAGTTTAGTTAACAGAAAACAGGGTGCCATTTTGGCTTATACATGTTTTATATATATAAACTGGCTGCCGCTGGCAGGT
Source organism: Nautilus pompilius (assembly GCA_018389105.1). Classification (NCBI taxonomy): domain Eukaryota; kingdom Metazoa; phylum Mollusca; class Cephalopoda; order Nautilida; family Nautilidae; genus Nautilus; species Nautilus pompilius. Next base: position 565,172 of record JACATO010001037.1, read on the forward strand.
CTACAGAGATGTTCCCTGACGTCAGGCTTTTCAATTAGAGCTAAGCACGCACGCAAGTCTACTTATCGTTCTGCTGCGGATGAGAAGTCCCAGTTCAGTTCCCGCGGTTTGGCGACTTTCTGCGGAATGGTCTCTTCTCAGTTTTCTGTACCATTTCCTCTGCTTGAGTTTTTTTTTTGTTAGCTCTCTTATTTCCTCCAGTAGCGAAGTAAAGTATTTTTAGTAGGAATTTTTCCGGGTACACGTGGCGAAGGTAGCTCTCGAATGGCTCGCGCCTCCACCACCGCTCACGGGTTACTTGCTTGGTTACCAGGGCTGATGACACCTCATACTTCCCTCTTTAGCTCACTTCTCATGGATGTCTTCAGACCTTGAAAGTCGGGGCGGGCAGGGGCGAGGGTTGGTTACAAAGGACATTTTGTGTAACAATTATCAGTTTACACGGATTATGCGAAGTTTCCAAGAGAGCGATCGGTCTGTCAGCATCGATTTTTAGATCGATTTTCACTGTTACTACCGATAACTGATGTTGAAGCTTTATTCCATTCATTTTCTGTTCTGTTACTGAAAGAAAACGGATGTTAAAATATATAGCTGTGATGAAACCTTTACCACTGTATAGCTTTGACTCCCAGTACTGGTAACTGTATAAGACCTTTAAAAATGGCCGACTGTCAAACCGTTCAAAACTTCGAAACAAGAAGAAAAAAAATACTATATTAGGTCATCGTTTTGTCTAAAGATTCCCTAAACCCTGGAGACAGTCGAGTGCTGGACTCTCTCTAATAATTCCACTTTTCTGTTTTTCTTCCCAAGCGATGATTTTACTGAAAATCTAGTGTATTAGCCTCGTTTTGAAACCTGATATTTTTTTAATCACTACTAACATTCCGTTAGCTGTCGGCAGCTGGAATCCTCCGATCTTTGCATTTAAGTTCTTATTTTTAAAGATAACTCCTGAATTCCTTTCCTAAACAACATTCTCTAATTTATCGTACAAAAACAATAGAAATAAAATAGATAATATGCAAAATCGATTCTACTATTAATGTGACTACAGCTGTTCTGCTTAGAGAATGGTAACGTTCTAGGTGCTGCTTTAACTGAATACCGTAGTTTATTACTCTCACTTGTATGGCTAAGGTTAGGAGTACTGTGTTGTTACTCGGTGACGTGGTGATTCACTCGCTATAACAGGAAGTACGGTTTGAACACGTGGTCGCTATCAGTAGAATCGTCTTCCTGGGTGTGTTATACTCGCAAACTCTTTCTTCTCTCGGTACGTGCAGATGATCGTTTGTCTCCTTTGCAGTTCATCCGCAAATAATCGTGTGAACTGCGGACCAGCGCCCGTGATACTCGCAATGAAAATGTTCCTAATATAAAGCCATTAAAAGTAAAACTAAAAAACAAAAACAAAACAAACTTAGTCGTTTTAATTTGATTTAAAACCTTATTATACGTACCAATATTATCATTTTAAAAGGCGCTGTTGCTGTTGTCTTGGAGATGGATTTGTTGTGTTTGCTTGTTTTCTAGATTGGAGAAAGTGTCGGCTCTCACCTCTGCAGCCATGGCTGTCGGCCATTACGCTCGGCTACGACATCTGGTGGCTTGTGCGACACGGCCGGCTGTCGCTCGCGAACCAACCAGGAAGTGGAGAATTACCGTCGTTGGGGGTGGGAGGGTTGGGTTACGAAATAAGTTCACAAGAAATCGTGGCAGTTGATTTAAAAAAAGAAAAAAGAACTGTTTCGTCACCATAAAGTCCGCGAATGATCTCATGGTTATCGATGATGCGCAATGGCTGGCAAATATTCTTTGGAAAAGTATCTGCCGCGCAGTTTCGTATCTTCCCCAAGCCAGCCTGCTTAGCGCTGCCTGGTATGGTGGAGGTTATAATGGCCCGGCTCTTAGCACTAGGCTTAAGTCAACGGAGTTTCTAAGATTCTTCAATGTTCGTGCATAAATGGATAAACTGAGATTTGGTTATGATGTCGGGGCGACCCTTCATATATCGAATGCAGCAAAGAAATACACATCGATGTATTTGTATTTTTCCACCACACGGATTTTTTATTTGGATTTGTAAAAAATAAAAAAAAACTCCCATAAAAAACGCGTGGATCGGCAGGAGTTGCTTCTTTTCCGGGAAAAGATCCACACAATATATTATGGGATTACTGGGGAAATAACGAAGGCGATTGGTTTTTTTTTTGTCTCTGGGCGCGCGAACTACGTGCACCGAGACACAGGACACGTGGAGCAATTATAATTTATTCCCTTTCTTTTTCAGTCGTAGCAGATATCGCGGGACTGGAATTATTATTTGTTTTTGGCTTTGTTAAAGAAGAATGAGAACAGAGCAGTATTGACCAGAAAACGTTGTTTGCGGGCGTGCGAGGGGAAAAGGATGACAAAGGCGAAGTCTTTCCTCTGGTCTCGTGTGTTCCGCTGACGTCATTAGCGGGAATACAGGCTCCCACCCCCGAGCCTCTGTGAGAGGAGACAACGCCTGACGGTCTACCGGTGTGCTGGGCTTTCTCTAGTGAATCGGTATCAATATCATTTTCTTAAGTAAGAACATTTGATGGAATCTTCTAGATGTGGGCGAGTAAAAAAATCTATGTAACGGAAGCTTCTTTGAGTTTGACGCACCCGGTTAATTACCTCTGACATTCTGTTTACTTCATTTGCAGGTAAACTGCGCTGATTTTCGGATTTGAGATATTTGATTAACATATTACCCCAATTCTTCAGAACTACGGTGCTAGTGATGATTAATGGAACAGAGCAAACCGCGGGTATATAAATGAAAGCATCACGTGATAGAAGCGAATCTCATGGGTAGAAATGAATTGATCTATGGCACAGTCACGTGTTGGTTTAGCACACTGTGATTGGTTGTCATGTAAGCTGTCAGAAAGTGTCACACCTGAGGAAGGACTATAAGAGTACCGGCAGTGATATCACTGTATTGTGTTGGTAGTATGGCTTCTGGAAAAAATATTGCATGGCCAGCGTACAGAAATCAGAGTCTTGGATATTGGACGCTGCTCCATCAGGTAAGATGGCAGCCATGTTTCGGAAGGGGTTGTATGCAAAACTCCGGAGAAAGGGCTGACCAAAGACGCGGTCGGGAGAGAAAGCTCCAACTCTCCAAAAGTGATGCTAAATACCTCGGAGACATAGACGACGAGCCAGCAGAGATCTTGACGATGGTTTAGCTCCAAATAAGGATATTAACGTTTATTCAAGAACAGTAAGGTACACATAAGCACAGAATGGTCTCGGTGGATGTGCAGCTTCCCAAGAACCTTTTCCGAGGACAGGCGACCAAACAACGAGGCTGAGACGGGCAGCAGATATGACAGTGGGATAACCAACCCTGGGAAAAGTAAAGCGCCTCTTTACAGATGAGTTCAAGTTTGAACTGTTTGGCAATAATCAACAGCAGTTTCCTCAAAGGCGGACCGGGAAGCGGTATAACAGTCGGTGCACATCTGCTGCAGTGAAGCGTGGGGGCGGAGCAATACAGGTGAGGAGCTGCGTATTCGCCAAGGATATACTCTCTGCTGACAAGTACAGATAGGCTCTCGTCCATCGGGCCATCCTTTCAAAAGGTCTTCCCATTGGGGGGAGATTCATTTTCTGACATGATAATGCGTATGTGTGATATGTCTTTCAGTTGCATTAACTCATTATTTTCGCTTGTTCTGTGCTGGTTTCCAAAATTATTTCCAGTTCATCATTTCCAATTTTAGCATCATCGACGTAATAATGATTTCATTTGTCGCTTCTGCCCGTATCGATAATTTTACATCCCTTTATCATTTAATTCCATTCACCATCTAACTGTCCAATCAAATTATTCCTTAAAAATTTTTTTATGTAATTAATTTTATTCTTTTAATTTTAATATTATCCGCAAACCTTTTAATATTAACGTCGGCCAGTAACTAACCAGATCAAAGGTCGACTCTCATCGTTTGCTGTCCGTAGGTGCCATGTGTCGGATAATCTGTCTGTTTACGGAAGAATGTGCAATCATTGTACACCAGCACCCTGCCTCTATTACGCAAGCTCAGAATGGGCTGTTGTCCATCAGTTCCCATTGACCATCAACAATCCTTTTCGGCCATTTCAGCAACAATGTAACTAAGTCGACGCATCCCTGCAACGGCTTGTGCGGGATCTTTGTTCCACAGAAGCCAAATGAAAGATTCGAACGAAGGCCGATTCTCTATCTGTCCGTGGTCTTTACAGACCAGAACGTATCGTTTCGTCGATTCACATCTTCTCGATACAAATGGGTCCAGCGAGATGTTAGCGAAGCTTTTTCGACCAATTGTCCAACACAGCGCATCTTGTCCGCTGGAAGCATTTGGAATAGGAATAAATCATTTAGCATCCGTTGAAGGATATCTAATGTTTACTTGTCACAAACATTCTTTTAAGATATCCTTCGGTTTGAGTTTGATGAGGGAATCATCCAAAGTGCGAAATAGACCACAGTTCTTTCCTTGACCACATAGAGCCGAAGTATTAACGCCTACGTCCACTTACGAACGCATCTGAACAAACATTCAAGGTAAAACAATCAGTCCACCAAAAGCATTTGCAGGAATGTGCCTTTGAAATATCTGGGCTCAGTGGATTTCATGTCTAAACTACTATAACAGAATGCAAGAGAAAAGTTCCTACTATAAATACCTTTCGAACAGTTATTGCGGATATGCTGCATTACAAAATAAATGTATATGGCGTTCTTCAAATTATTGTGGCAGGGATAGAGCGAGAGATGATGTCATTACAGAGAGAGAGATGAGGAGGGAGGGGGAGAGAGAGAGAGAGCGAGAGGGAGGGAGAGAGAGAGAGAGAGAGAGAGGAAGAGAGAGAGGAGAGAGAGAGAGAGAGAGAGAGAGAGAGAGAGAGAGAGAGAGAGAATGCATAGTAAGATTGTGTACAGAAGACAATGTCTACTATTGTCTCTAACCTGCAGACATTACGGGCAGTCTTTCAAAAACACAGTTTGATGGAGACGACTGCAATTTCAGCAAATAGTGCAAATGCTGATGAAATCAAGGAAGTTTCCCGGTAAGTATTCCTTTACTTTCACTATGTGTCGCCACTTGTCTTTTTTTCTCTTTAATTTTTTGCGTCGTCGCACAGCGTCTACGAATGGCGAGGAAAGTATGAAGTCGTTTAAAGCCGATTTATTACCTTAATGGTGATTTCTATGACGGTCGGCGGTCCGTCGGGCAATAGGTTACTGGACTGGTAAGGCTGAGGGTCTGAATTCGAATCTCAGTCTGGACCGGCTCGGCCGGGTTCACCTTTCTTGTTCTTCTTCGCTAGCCGGCCGTGCGAATGTTCTTTCACGTGTAAATATGGGACATTTTCCGGCACATGTGCATGTTAGCCTTCACAGCCTGTCCTCCTCCGTTTGGTTCACAAAACCGCAACCAGGGGGGGCTTTCCTCTAGGTGGTACCCTATGTGTTGGCTTCGGCGCGCGGGTTCATTGAAGAAATACGGTAGAAGCAGTTAACGCTCTCGCTCTCAATTTTCAGATTATTTCGATTTGTTTGACTTGCAAAATGATGATATTAATTTTGTAAAAATTTTATCACCGTTAAAACCAAATTATTTTCAAGCTCAATTCACAACAACAACAACAACAACAACAAAACGAGAATGCAGTAAATACCATTTGTGACAGTTTAAATTTTAAATTGTTAAATATATATTAAAATATTTCACGTTTCTGTTATTTTAATCCGTAATCCAAATCTACGACCAAAAACTTTTGCTCTCTTGCGGTAACTCACCTGTATCGTTATTTCTAAAATCCGGTGGATCTAAACACCTGATGCTCTTCGAACAACTATGGGCGCTCCCATTAAGAAACCACAAACAGTCCTGTGCACGGTGCTGGTGTAGCCAGCTCTTTTTACTCTCACAGCAGCATGGAGACATTCTCCGGCGTCAGACAGTATATCAAAAGTATAGAAACCAAAAATTCGTAGTTGGGCCCAGAAGACTAACTCAGGCAACATGTTTCTCTGCAACAACAGCAGATCTACTGCAGCTTAGCAGTCTGAGGTATGAAATTGACAGCAACAGATCATCTGCTCAGAGCCTGACCATCTCGGTATTTCTAGCCAATTTCTTTTTCTAATTTTTAAAAAAAATCCATCATATAAAAACTTAAAATTAACAAAATTGCAACAGAGGAAGTTTCAGTAGAATGAATGACCGTGTTTCAGTGCTCGCTGGCTGCTAATTCCCCGCTGACCAGGGAATGGAGAGTTAAGGAAGTGTATTGATTCTACAAAACGACTCCCTCCCGTTACTTTGTTGCTTGAGCGTCCGACATCTTTCTCTCTTCGTGGTTCTTCAATTCTGAAACCTCTAATATTTAGGACCTCATTATTGTAGTCTTCTTTAACTTTGTCGATGACGGAACCAGAAGGGAGATAAGTCAGGTCGAACACGGTATGTCTAAGGGTCGGCGCTTGTGATGTTCGATATTTCGAGAAGTTCCTCAGATGGTAGATCTTCTGTCATCGCGCTGAGCGCGGAATGAATCTAGAACTGTCGGCCGTTCTTGGTGTCGGCTCACAGGGCCAGCATCACCAGACCGCCTTTCCGGAGAGAAATTAGAAAGGAAGGCGGTGGTATTAGTTTTAAAGATGTGGACGGAACTCCGAGCGAGGTGCGACAAACGAAGACGGTTGGTTGTGCCGTGATCGGTTCGGCCAACGATCGGCCCGACTCCGCCGTCTCTATATCGCAGGAAGACCGACATCGTCTGGATCCTCGCGTAAGTCGAGTGGAGGCCGGAGAGACGGAAAGGATAAAACGTGGCCCTGCCGCCATTCACTTTATAACTGTCCTGGGCGATGAATCATTTTACATAAAAACAAAGAGCTTATTGTGACAGAGACAGGTAGATATTAACTGCAAGAGCAGAGTTAAAATAATCAATCAATTTCCTCTCTCTCTCTCTCTCTCAAATCGCTTTGACTACCGCTAGGTTTATCTCCATCAGTTCTCTCGAAATCAACGACGAGTTTATCGACAGAAAGAAGCTGCATCGCGAATAAAAAATATATACAATACACGAAATCCTCTTGCTAACAATAAGAAGAGAAAGTGGAGGTCTTTCCTAGTAAATAATTCTAAGCCGGTTATTTATTGCCATAAACCGCCCATAATTAAGGGTTCGTGCGTCACGCATTAAGGAACAGGTCTTCTGTTGCCGTTGCTATTCCATTAGGACGAAAAACGGTCGGAAGAGGACGAGGAGGAGAAAAATACAAGTCAGTTGTTGCATATAAATTAAAATGCTTTTTAAAATAAGTACTTGAAAGCAGTTAAGGATCCTCTCTGGCCCATTGTAGATTCGTGATAAATAAAAGGGATCGATAATTAAGCAGCGACTTCCTCGGAACAAAGCGGTGAGTGATTTACAGGGGCTGTTAATGATCCCTTTGCGCCTTCCGGGTGTAGTTAAACAGAATCTAGAGCCCACCTTTACCGGTAAACGGACTTACCTTCGCACCGTTCCCGCATGCATTTATTTCCCAGTGTTTTGCCTACCACGCAGATCAGCGTTGTTGTTTTTGTTTTTTTGCCCATGCATAAGACGAACCAGCGAGGTAAATAAGACACCCGCGCTTAATATATGCTCCCACATACAACGCGCGACGTATACATGTGTAATTTCAATTCGCGCACGAACCGCGCAGGCGCGAAGCACGTTTCCGGCGGCAGGCGTAAATTTCACGCAGCAGTGCGCGAGCTGCATCCTGGGATACATTTTTTTTTTTTTTTAATTGAAAATTATAATTTTTAAAAAATGAATAAAAAAATAAAAAAAATTGTCCCGGTGTTTAGGGGATTCGATCTCAAAACTGCCGCGTCTACGGAAATTTATTCGTCTGTACCGAAGAGTGGCTTACCGGGGTCCCCCCGGACTACGCCGACCTGATGACGTCAGTGGGCTTCACACGCGCCAAGGAACGAGATGTTAGGTTCCAAGGAAACTCCTTCCCCCTCCACACGAAAAAATAAACCGACAGCCAGGATCTCTCCCGCGGGCTCGATTACAGCTCAGTTTGTGTGACTTGAAATAACGATTTTAGAAATAACCTGACCAGCCCGTCTACCATTTTCAGGGCAGTTTCCACTTCGCTCTTTCTCATTGGATTTCGCCGTCGGCTCCCTCCTGTCGCATCACTCTCGATGTACAACAATCACTGCACCAAGTCGCAGATATCTACGGGAGATAACCCAGCGGGATTTTATTTAGTTTATTTTAAATAATGTGCGTTATGTGTAAAATCAGTTGTTGGATTTATTAAAGGTGTCAAAAACAAGACGAGCGGAGCTGGACGTACCCGGATGTGCGGGTCTTCGAGAGTATTTACTTCTGCCATCCAGACCGAAAAAGAAATTTTACGATAAAAATGGGCATTCGGTATATTTTTTGCAGGTTTATAAAATAAAGGGGATATGACCGCTCACACTCAAGAGGCCTCACTCTGATCATTTCCGGAAACTTCACTGTCCTTCTGGGAACTAAATATTAGAAAATAGGTGGGCCTCCACGAATCCGTCGCGTATCTAGCATAGACCTTCACGAACGGCGCAGAAGTTCAGCCATGGCGGGTTGCAGTTCTTCGATACCGACTGCATCCGAGATGGTGTACACTGGAACGAACATTAATGTCCGACGGATCACAATTGTTTCCGTAATTGCATTTATTTCCTGCTATCAAGTCCAAACATCTCAAAAGGACCATTTCTACCACATCGCAGGTTTTCTGAAAATCTAAAAGAACGCCGAGTTCTTCCTTGGTAATTGGCGTTGCCCGTCTCCATTAGGGATTCCCGTCTCCTTAACTGGGCAAAGACATGGCTGGCTCCCTCTTCCTTTCCGTAAAGTGACAGGTGGCGAGTAGATATTCTGATGTGTGGCCCAGCTGCAAGATAACCAACATCACAGCTCTAGCAGGGAAAAAATCCTGAATAAGTAGCAGAAAATATAATGCGACCGTTCGGGGTCAGGAGAGTTTTGAAGAGGGCTATAGAGGTTCCCCGTCGTCAGGGTCGCCTGGCTGTGTGTGTGTGTGTCTAGCCTCAGCCCTGGAAAACGCCCCTTACTTCATAGTGTTGTTCAGCGAGCGTGGAGTTGGTTGGTCCTGAATGATTAAGATGTTCGCTTCTCGTTCTATCCCCAGCTGTACCGAGTCGACTCAGTCAGCCTTGCACCTGAGTACCTAATGCAAACTAGGGATTAGGTGGGACCAATCGCTGGAAAACTCCAGTATTCCATTCTGTAAAGTCCGTTTGCAGATTTTTTTTCTTCCTACTAGTGGCTCCCGGAGTGGGAGGGCGGGCGAATATCATGACGGCCTTGCTGTCCTATCCGGGTTTCGGTCGTAGTTAGAAATATCCATCAACGAAGCAAACAAAGGTGTCCGTTGTTGATTTAACAGATCTGCCATTTCCCAGCCTTGGCGGAAGGACGTCTAACGCGGACGTCTTCTTGGCACTGAAGTAGGATTCGTCACCGTTTTAGATGTTCGTACCTTAAGATAAATAGATACTTGTCTTTCCCCCTCTTACCTTTAGTAGACGGCCGCCAGTACCTCTCCCGCCTCTCTCCTCCGTTTATTTAAAGCAGGAATTATTCCCTTAAGGAAATGCAGAAAAATCAAAGAGAACGGCTTGTCATCTGGCCGGGTCTCCTCGGAGACGGCGCGACCAAGGGTGAGCTACGATACCCGGGAGAAGGAGGGGAGGCCACTCTGCTGCGAACGTACCTTTTACGACAGTGGACCGCAGTAAGCGGTTTCTCCATCCATGCTAGAAAGCTTTGTGTTGTATTCTTTATACATTATGTGTAATAAAGATATGGGTGCACATTCGTCAAGGGACCTTTACCTATCTACACGTACGGTAATATCTCAGCATGCGAATATCCGACATTCGAAATTTCGGTATAACGAACTCTTTATTTTTTTATATATCAGTGTAAATGGCTAACAGGAAATAAAGACGATAAACTGTTATTGCTAAAGAATTTTTTTTTTTCAAAATTATATACAGCAATCAAGTAGTGTTTCTATAAACCAACCAATCGAAGTTATTGGTCGATTCGTTACTGAAGAAAACAATCAAGGTACCTAATTCTTGAATACTTTCCGAAACTAGTCGGTGGTGCGGCTGTAAGAGTGATCTCCCTTATAAAATATAGAAAACAACCTGAAACTGCTGTCTGTTCCCACTATTCCGGTTAGTTTTTGTTTATAAACTTAAAATTGTTGGTATTTTAAAAATGACTAAGCGACGCGGTCAGAAAGTGGTAACCACTTGTAAATTATATCTACATAACTTATTGTTTTATCTTGAAGTATTAAACCAAAAATTTAAAGAAACAAATTTATTCTTCTTCTCGGACCATCGTTGGACTTGGGCGAGGCGGTGACCGGGGAATACGTTCATCAGGGGCAGTTAACTCTTCACTGTCCCGTTTAAGTTCATTTGGGTTCGCTAGGAGATCCGATAACAAATCGACTTTATTTCAGTCTTTTGCCGTAAATTTTCAATAATTAATTTTCGTCCGGATTCAGATAATTTTTGGTTGATTTTTTTTTTTTTTAACTGGATTCATTCTTAACCCTATCGTTTGCGTTATTCTACCCTGACCACTAATCGAGTTTCCGCGAGCAGTCGGTAATTACCGGAAATCCACTAGTCGGGCGAACATGTGATTTTACTCAAATGAAATATCACAACGTAGAAATACTAGAACAAATCCAAAAGGAACAGTTTGAATCAGTTCGTCCAGATGTGTGCTGTTGTCAGATGTCACTATCCTCGAGGGCGGTCTGTCTTCACCGTCACTGCCGAGCTGTAAGGGTTACCTGCCCACATCCGGAGAGCTCATCAGACATTCCACGGTCAAACATTAATTGTTTTTTCAAATGCACAACCCCTTTTGTCAGGAACCCTGGCATAACTCTGTTTTTCTCTATTTCAACTCATTATTCGTTGTGCACTCCATCTGTAATGCTGCTCACCGTGGAGTAGCAATCACACCATTGACTAGGGACAGACTTCGTGCGAATACAATCGTAGGTTTGTACAAATGCTGGTTTTCTGTAGTTAATTAAGGCTCATTAACTTTGGTACCAACCTCGTAGTGATGGCATTAATATTCTTAAACACGATTAATGGCTTTAAACATACTTTCTAGCTGGAAGAAGTTCCGTTTGTATTACTTTGGTTACAAGATGACAAATGACTAAAAGTTTGCGTGGACTAGTTTAGTAGTTACAAGAAGGAAAACAGCTTTTTTCTGCTTATGCCATGAATTCTAAGGAACAGAAATGTCTATCAATACGAATATTAACTTGATGAATACTATCCACTCGCTAGCAATTGTATTAGTAAAAAATATATCTTCTGAAATCCTATTCGTGCTTAAATCTAAGCTAATTTATAATTACGACTAATAGTATTAATTAGGAATGTTAGATGGCTAAAAATCCCTGACTTCAAAGATTGATTTCAGGTCTTTGTCAGTGCATTCTTGCATGTGAGTATTAGTGTCTCCGTGTGTGTGTGTGTGTGTGTGTGTGTGTGTGTGTGTGATTTATGTAATTGTCTCCGCGTGTGTGTGCATGTTGTGTGAGAATGTATGTAATTGTCTCCGTGTGTGTAAGTGTGTGAATGTATGTAATTGTCTCCGTGTGTGTAAGTGTGTGAATGTATGTAATTGTCTCCGTGTGTGTAAGTTTGTGAATGTATGTAATTGTCTCCGTGTGTGTAAGTTTGTGAATGTATGTAATTGTCTCCGTGTGTGTAAGTTTGTGAATGTATGTAATTGTCTCCGTGTGTGTAAGTTTGTGAATGTATGTAATTGTCTCCTTGTGTGTAAGTTTGTGACTGTATGTAATTGTCTCCGTGTGTGTGTCTATTAGTGTGTGGGTGCGTTTGTGTGTGTGAAATTGAAAATGGCCGAGATTTGTAGCCGTATCTAAAACTCTCTGACTATGTCTGTGTTTGTGTGTGGAAGTGAAAATGGCTGTCACGCAGCCGTGTCTCTCTACTAGATTCTTTACATCTCGAGGAGAACGCCAGTTCTCAGCGCTAAGTCTATAGAAACAGGCACCAGATGGACGAGCAGCTAAAGCCCAACACCACCAGGTGGCAGCGCATCCGCAGACCCATCGCTCCAGGACGATTGTAAGATTCGCTCAGTGATTTTACCCACTAATCGTGGTGAATATCCCTTTGCAGCGTTGTCTCTTTTATAAGAATGACAAACAACCGTTAAGAGCAGAATACAAAAGTATTTACAATTTAAAGGAAGGATATTTAAATTATACATATTAGCGTATTCTTGACTTTCTTGTAATCTACTTTTACTGTAAACAAACGGTGCTAACCGAGCCAGGTCTTTTACGATAGCCAATAGAAATCTGTGCCAAAAATATAGTTCTAGTGAACTGGTAAAACATGAATAAGGTGTGTAATTAAATCAATAAATTATTATTTCTTTCTTTCTATAGAAGGAATATTTCTATTAATTTTTTCTCCTGAATTTTAAGTCTTATATTTTATTTATTTATTTATTTATTTTATTTTTATGGTTGCAAACTTTATTTCGTTATAAAACTGTTGTGGAAGGCATCCTAACTTTCTTTTGGAAATGATGACGACGAATACAATAAACCAGGGTTAGTTCCCTTTGCTTTAGTATTTTTCCAGAGTTAGCGTCCGTCCGTCCTTTATTGTCTTTGTTTGCTTCGTTTTTGGACGGCTGCGACGTTTATCAAAAGAGTAAAATTAAAAATAAGTAGAAACTGGTTAAAGGGAGGCAACTTTTATGATTAATTAAATCTTAATTTTCGTTATCACCAACAAATTCTTCTTTTTTTAATATCCTAATTTTACTACTGGTACAGTATTTATCAGATAAAATTCACTTCATGAATAAATACTGAATAACTTAACCTGCAGTGTTTCAAAATGTATTGCAAATTTTTAACTATTTTTTTTTTAAATAATGAGTATTTATTACGTCTATTACGATCTACAACACATATTTTAACATAATAAAGCGAATTAGGTATTGTTTTGGTGATGAAAGACTTCTGTACTCAACATCCTTAATGTAGCTCTTTCTAGTGTTGATGCTTCTACATAGTAATGGGCAGGGAACTTTAAAGAATACTATTCTAACAAAAGAAATACATGGATGCTAAATCAGAAAGCGAACAAATGCTTAAATATTACATTAGGGGTGGCGTGTCAGAATTATTTAAAGAGATGCAGTAATTTTTATTGGCCCTTTATATTAATTTTGAAAGGAATACAGTGGATTTAAAGTTGTGATACTTTTCAGACACGTCTAGATGGCCCCACAATTCTCCTGTTCAGGAAACCATATTATTGCGCATGACGCCTTGCGTGACGTTCAGCTGTGCGTCATAGTTGTGCATGACAGTCGGTGTGTGTTGTGATTTGTATGGGTTCTGACGTCGATAATTTGTACTTTTATTTTTTTAAAAAAATTGCTAAAAAGCAACAAAAAACCTTCAGTTTCTAAGGTGCTGATATGAAACCGGTTAATCATTCATTGTATTCATTATGATAATTTGTAATAACTTTACCTTTGAAACGAGATTATAAATAAATAATCCTTAGACTTTTTGTTTGTTGTTGTTGTTGTTGTTGTTTTTTATGAAAGAATGAATACTAATCTGTGGCAAATCGCCTACGGCCTCGGTGTTACAGAAATGACTCGCATTGTGAGAATGCCATGTATCGGTTAGTACGTGAAGTAAGCAGCTCCAGCAGAAGGCCTCAACACGGAAAGCGATAGTGAGGCCAACCACGACTGAGGGCTGAGTGGTGGGGGGGGGGGATACAACAGATCTTACGTCACTGCATATTTTCTAAAACAGTGCGCGCGCCCCAGTTACTTTAGGCGGCTATTTGAAATCATTTCGCTTAGCACTTCTATTTATTATTTTAAAACTTAATATTAATACAAAATATATCTACTTCTAATTCACTTTTCTTTTTCCTTTTTTTTTTTTTTTTTTTGTAAATTATCCTATTGAGTGCGGATCTGTTCAAGGAATTTTCCACTATCCTACTGATCCCCACCGCCACATATTCTGCCTCGGGCTTTCAAAGCGAATTGGATAATTGTCACCTGATCTTCGAACTTTTGGTTGCTAATTGTTTACCAGAACAGACGGTGGCAGCATAAAACAACTGGTTATAGTCCAGTATTTCACTCACAAACACCCCGGTTATAATGCCCTTCAGTGTCTGTCTAACACCACCAAGACTTTCCCTTTGCTTCATATATTCCGAGAATTAGTTTACGTTTGTGTGACTAGAACTGACAACCGCACAATATATAATGCGGACGGGCACTTTGGAAATAGTTTTGGCGTTTATTATTTTTTTAAAATTATTATTATTATTATTATTATTATTATTATTATATTATTATTATTATTATTATTATTATTCGACCGACGTCAAAGAAAAAGGGGAGACAACTGACCGTTTTGGAAACAATATCAAAAGATGGGACTCCGTTCGCGCTGCGCGCTTGTCCCTGCGCAGCTCGTATGATCACGTGCCGACAGAATTTTCGCACGTGACGATTTTAACAGACCTGTCGAACGATTGGACACCATTTTTAAAAAAAGGTATTATCAGGCACGCTGGACGCTCGCCCGACAAACCTACACCACTATTTCGATATTACTAGCTGGTGACATTACAAAAAATAATAATAAGGTGCGACATGTCCCTCTGAACACGTGACCAATAGCTTTCCTATCTTAAGCTGGCTTTAGTTGAAAAAAGCAAATAAATCCAGGTTATTCTTTTCTGCAGTCGAAAAATAGTAGCGAGGCGTTTCGATCTGCCAGGTGCTGCCATCTGACGGCAATATAACTGATAAAGATTACTGGTCTGTACTTTACTCGCTAGTTCGCGACCTCCGCTCTCCTCCTCCGGTTTTCCCGTTCAAAAGATTCCAAACTGAGTCACGTAGCATCACCGGCAAACGAACGCTAACGATAAACATGTGAGATTCATCTGAGGCTGAATAGAACGAGTTTGAACAAGGAAAAGCAGGAATATGTGAATAAATTTACCCAATGGCCAAAGCAGCCAGTCGTTAATCTTGATAACACCAGAAACTCTCCGTTCTCTTTCCTGTTTTCTTTTTTCCTTTTTTTTTCTATTAAGTGTAATTTTCATCAAAACTGCAGCCCACGGAAAGAAAAAAAAACAACAAACAAGCAATCCGATTGGTGAGATAAGAGTCGGTAAATGGGTTTTCCTTTTTGCTCTTATTATTTTTTATATGAACCTGGCCGCAGGTGTGGTTAATCAAATCTAGTGTTTCACCGTCTCTCTTCATTACAGATGTCATTTCTCGTGAGAGAACCAGTTGTATCTCAAGTCTGATGACATCATGACGGTCAAAGGGGAGGCAACCAGTCGTTTTTACTTTCCTCGCTCAAAAACAATTGCGCCTCCACCCTTAGACGTGGTCCTAGTTACGTTTCATTTTTAAACATTTTTCTTTCTCTTTTTTTTTCCCGGATACTGCGGCTTCCTTTCTCGCCGATCAGCCAGTGAACACCTTTAACCGACCTGAGCTACCCAGCACTGGTATTGGATGAAGGAACTGTATGCTGCGCATGCGCCGCGATTATCTGCCTTTCCACGAAACCTACTAACTTTCTTCTTGTCTTTTAACGAATGTCTCTACAAAAACCCGGTTTATAAAATCGCTTCCGATCATCGAAACCCACCACATTTTTTGCAGTTCAGTTCGGCAGCTTACGGCTGACGGTACCGTCAGCATGCCTCTGATGTCACGTGTTTTCAATGGATGGGAAAAATGTACAATGTGCCGCCATTTTTGGATTAACACTTTAGTGAGATATGGATGAGTGCACGAGGATCAGTTGACTACTCGCCACGCTCTCTAGATCTCCACCAATAAATTTTGCTCTGTGGGGGGTGCGTTGAAGAACAAGTTTCATACCAGAAAACCAGCTATCAACCGCGAACTCCAACAGATAATTACTGGTGCTTCTACAGCTATTCCTATGAAAACGTGTGCCACTAGGTGTCACTCTGTTGCTAGACGCGGTGCGTGGATGCCGATGGTGGACTTCTTGAACGCCTGTTGCAGTCTATCGTGTTTGTTTAGGAGGCCGGGCAAGCTGGTTCACTTACAGAGATCGGCTGAGAATAGTCCGCACGGGCTCTGTAGAGGTCACTTCCGGTAAATGACCAGGCTGTGGCAAAATCGAGATGCCCCGAGTCTCTTTTTCAGCTTTGAGATGCACAAGCAGCGTCAGATGGGAAACCACCCTTTTACATTTCCTTTTCTCTTAAAACAGGTGGCTCACTGGCAAAAGCAGGCAAACATCCATCCTTCCCCTCTCGGAGTATGTCGACGTATCAGGCAGCAGTTATGGTTTCTTTTTTTCACAGACGATCAGCTACGACCGCACCCCACGCCACGAAAAACGGACAGACCGCCATAGTTTTTCGTGATCCGCGGATGGTTGATGTAGAACCTCTGGCTGAGCTGCGCCGCACCCATGCAATCCTCCCACCCCAAAAACTAGATTCGTTAAAAAAAAAAAAGAGAGAGAGCGACTGCTCCAGAAGACGGGAGAATGTGCGATTGTCAACAGCTGCCGTTCTGTTGCGGACCACGCTGTGGAGATACCAGCACAGGTTCTGCTACATTTAAGGCCAACTGTCTGGGTACAGCTTCCACACTTCTCTTCACACCACTAAATAGTTCCCTGTTGACTTCATATAAACAATCGTTTTATGGTTCCCCTTGAACAACTTCCTGTCCTCAATTATACGCTTGCTTTGAGAATCTATAAGTTTTCCCGAACCTCCTGTTCAAGGCGAGGCTGGCCTGCAGGCCGAGACTCGCACCTGTTCTTGTAGCTCGCAATCAGGCACTTAATACCTGGGTGGAATGGCCGTTTGCATCACGTGGGGTAGCTCTTTATTCATGTCGAGTCTTTGTACATACTTAATGAGAGACCCCACTCTTATGTTTCATTGAAAAAGCCACGACAAAAGGGGCTTATGAGGGGAGACATCTTTCTCACCATAACTGCTTATTCTATTGTTAATAGGGTTCGCAAAATATAAGGGTCTATTTTGTGAAGTAGCATCAGTGGCTAAGAGATTTGGGAAAGCTTTTGAGGATCATTTAATGACCGAAAAGAAGCAATTCTTGCGTCGGGGTAGGATTACGTGAATGGCTACCGGGCAATCCCAAATTGTTGCTGTCACCTGGAGCTCAGCCCGGTCTGCAGGTGGGGTTTCATTTATTTAGGCGGACACCTTGTGTAAGCATCGCGACGTGATGGCGGCCTCGTCCTCGGTCACTGGTTGGCTGGAGGCGTGGTCGCGAATTAAAACCACGGAGATACTTGTGTAATCGATCGGTCAAGTACCGACCTCCTGCAAATCGAATTTAAGCTAAATAATTGTGACGGCCTAAGTTCACGAACCTTTATGCCATAATTTTTGGGCTAACCAATAAAATGTCACCTTTTACAAATATAAATTAATATATTAGTTGCGTATATATTTTCAGATGACTATTAGACAGTCTGACTTCACCCGTTACCATACCAACGAGGTATCTCTCTTTTCGCTGGTTGACCGTTTAACATATTTCTGGGCATCCAGGCTGCTGTTTTCTTTACGTACTGAGAAGACAAAAAGAATTTCATCAGTCATTCCACAAGTACAAAATGATCATCGGCTGACTGGTTATTCCTAATTCTCGCGTCTAGTTCTTCTCAGATAAGCTTAGCGGGGTTGGGATCTGGCCAGTTCATCGTCTCCAGCATCTCAACCACTTTTCATGACAGATGCTGCTGCTAGAAGTCGGGTTTATGGGGACGGCGCTGTCCTGTTGCATGATAAAGTCGTAGCCTGTCAATCGAGACTCAGGTCCTCAGCGTGGGGGGGGGGGTGTCAGCTTAAACATCTCCACAGAGAAAGGCTGTAAAGACATCTTGACTACACTATGTATCATCAGCTGCTTGCTATAGCGTCAAAAATATGAAAGTATTCATCAAGCAGAGTGCGGGATATTTTGATGCAACGTTAAGACTTCCAACATAGGATTATCTCAACTCGTGTTGCTAGGGAATTGTATACATTTATAAACTGATTATATGGGATATTCTAGTAGGAAATCTACTTTATGGTCTCTGGACTCGTGTGTGTGTGTGTGTGTGTGTGTGTTGTGTGTGTGTGTGTGTGTGTGTGTGTGGTGTGTGTTGTGTCTTTCTCTCTGTTTTTGTCTGTGTTTTTGTCTCTGTCTGTCTCTCTGTCTGTCTCTGTTTTTGTCTGTGTTTTTGTCTCTGTCTGACTCTCTGTCTCTCTGTCTCTGCTTTTGTCTGTGTTTTTGTCTCTGTCTGTCTCTCTGTTCTCCCTGTCTCTCTGTTTTTGTCTGTGTTTTTGTCTCTCTCTGTCTCTCTGTCTCTCTGTCTCTGTTTTTGTCTGTGTTTTGTCTCTGTCTGTCTCTCTGTCTCTCTGTCTCTGCTTTTGTCTGTGTTTTTGTCTCTCGTCTGTCTCTTGTCCCTGTCTCTCTGTTTTTGTCTGTGTTTTTGTCTCTCTCTGTCTCTCTGTCTCTCTGTTTTTGTCTGTGTTTTTGTCTCTGTCTGTCTCTCTGTCTCCCTGTCTCTCTGTTTTTGTCTGTGTTTTGTGTCTCTCTCTGTCTCTCTGTCTCTCGTTTTTGTCTGTGTTTTTGTCTTCTGTCTGTCTCTCTGTCTCCCTGTCTCTCTGTTTTTGTCTGTGTTTTTGTCTCTCTCTGTCTCTCTGTCTCTCTGCTTTTGTCTGTGTTTTTGTCTCTGTCTGTCTCTCTGTCTCCCTGTCTCTCTGTTTTTGTCTGTGTTTTTGTCTCTCTCTGTCTCTCTGTCTCTGCTTTTGTCTGTGTTTTTGTCTCTGTCTGTCTCTCTGTCTCCTGTCTCTCTGTTTTTGTCTGTGTTTTTGTCTCTCTCTGTCTCTCTGTCTCTCTGTCTCTGTTTTTGTCTGTGGTTTTTGTCTCTGTCTGTCTCTCTGTCTCTCTGTCTCTGCTTTTGTCTGTGTTTTGTCTCTGTCTGTCTTCTGTCTGTCTCCCTGTCTCTCTGTTTTTGTCTGTGTTTTTGTCTCTCTCTGTCTCTCTGTCTCTCTGTTTTTGTCTGTGTTTTTGTCTCTGTCTGTCTCTCTGTCTCCCTGTCTCTCTGTTTTTGTCTGTTTTTGTCTCTCTCTGTCTCCCTGTCTCTCTGTTTTTGTCTGTGTTTTTGTCTCTCTCTGTCTCTCTGTCTCTCTGTTTTTGTCTGTGTTTTTGTCTCTGTCTGACTCTCTGTCTCCTGTCTCCTGTTTTGTCTGTGTTTTTGTCTCTCTCTGTCTCTCTGTCTCTCTGTTTTTGTCTGTGTTTTGTCTCTGTCTGACTCTCTGTCTCTCTGTCTCTGTTTTTGTCTGTGTTTTTGTCTCTGTCTGTCTCTCTGTCTCTCTGTCTCTGCTTTTGTCTGTGTTTTTGTCTCTCTCTGTCTCTCTGTCTCCCTGTCTGTCTGTTTTTGTCTCTGTCTGTCTCTCTGTCTGTCTCTCTGTCTGTCTCTCTGTCTCTGTCTGTCTCTCTGTCTGTCTGTTGTGTGTCCACGCTTTGTTTTTCTCGGTAGATCTTTGTTGTTTGGTTTTATTACTTACTTTCTTAATTTTATTTATTTATTTTTTCTCTTTTTTTGGTGCTGATAAATGGTTATTTTTTCAGCGCTTACTCTTAATTTGTGTCTTTCCGACAGGGTGCAGCAGTAGCTTGGTCGATCCCCAACTGGGCTGACGGGACCTTCCCACTCAGTGTTCCGTTCACCTGCCAGCCGCGATGCGGAGCCGCCAACAGATTCGAAATCGGTTCTTCCGCGCAACTGCTCGCCACCGATCCACCGTCTACCGAATTTGGCTGTCGGCCGATCAGAGCCTGAGCCTCGATGGAATCGCAGGACGGTGGCTGAAGCCGTGACTCTAAGAAGCAACAGTCGGCTGGAACATCATAATACTTTTACGACTTGCCAAGGGTTAAAGTAATAACGTAAAACATCTGGATTGTAAGAACTTATTATTCTCAGTGGTCTGTTTGGTAAATACTTTAACTCCGTCGAGAAAGGTTTTACAAAACTGCAAAAGGTAATAATCCAGAAGGTCCAGATTGTATCGTCAAAGAATGACGTCTAAATCCCTACAAATGGTTTATATTTAGTTGCGATGGAGAACTGGCTTCATCATCTACCTTTATCCCTGACTCCTGCTGCTGCCACAGCATATTACCTCACACGCAGATCTATTATACGTGAACGTGTATGTGGGTTCTGAACTCTGTTCTTCCTTTGTACCGCTCGGTCCCCTCGCTTTTGCAATATTTTTTAGCAGGGAGCGATCAGTTACCCTTATTCTAACCCCCTGCACTTATCTCATCTAACAGTGTATAAGATTAGACTGGTATCATAAAGTATCACTTAGGAAAGCTCAACAATCACTGCGTCTGTACCAAAAAGCACGGACAGTTTTAATTCTTCTTTTTTAACCTTTGGAGAGTTAATGATTGCATGTTCAGAATTAAAGTAACCGCTGTTTCCAGAAAATTCAAAGCTCTGCTGGTGACCGAAGTTCATTAAATATAAACATTTATTTTTCACGTAATGACTTATCTACATGGTTAATTCCAGTAAATCTAAACTTTTCATACTCTTTCTAACAGCTCTGGACGATGCCACAGCTCTTATGCGAAGAAAACTACAAAACAGCTTGGCATACGTCATAGTTGTGCAGAGTCCTCGATGGGTTTCACTGTAGATAATGGTTGCGCAAAACAGTGCGTGATGGTCTGTTCGCATTGGTTCTGACGTCTCTGTATTTTATACTTTTAGAGAGAGTTCAGAAACAAGGTAAGGATCTCAGAAGGATCGGTATGCGAATATATATAATTAATTACGCCGAATATACTGCTGTTCATCTGCGGTGGCAACTTTATTACCGAAACCAGTTCATAAACAGTAGTGACATACGCTAAATTTTATTGGCTAATTTAATTTGTATTTAGAAAAAAGATTTTAAAATATGTTGTGAGGATCGACACGTTTCAGTTTTCCCCAGTTTTGCTG
This sequence comes from Nautilus pompilius, assembly GCA_018389105.1. Classification (NCBI taxonomy): domain Eukaryota; kingdom Metazoa; phylum Mollusca; class Cephalopoda; order Nautilida; family Nautilidae; genus Nautilus; species Nautilus pompilius. The sequence goes on from JACATO010001037.1 coordinate 586,419, forward strand.
TTTTCTTAATTTACGTTGGTATTATTTTAATAATTTCATTGTTTCGTTTTATTTCATACTAATTATGGTTTATCTTTAGTCGGAGAAGCTTGCGAAAGCCCTTGAGAGTAGTGTCGCAGTTCGCCGCTAGAGAGCGTTGTCCATTTTGCGCCACAGACGGATCCGGCAGCGAAATCCTTATTAGAATTCTCCATTTTTTTTTTTTTTTTTTTTAATGTGAGAGGAAATCTGACTGTCTGGAAATGAGTCGGGCGACAGGCTGCTGGAGAGGAGGGAGAAGGAACGATGCTGGAGGGACGACTCGGGGCCTCAGCCAGGGAACTTCAGAAGTCTACCCGCTAAGCGCCACCAGCCGCCCATCTCGCCTATTAAATCTGTTGGTTTTCAGTTTTGTTTTGTTTAGAATCAACCCCCCCCCCCCCTCGGCCGCCCTCTAGGTTTCCTCAGGGGTTTCTTCACATTTGTGTTAAATATTAGCGACTTCTTTATCTCCGTGCACTTTCGTAACAGCAACGTCTAGGGAGTTGGGGAAGACCCAGCTCCGGGAAAGCGGATCGGAAGGTGCTCTGATTTCTATAACAGTAGCAACGGTAACTTGATGGCCAAATTGATGATGCAGACGTCTCTATTTATTTTTTCTCCGTGTTTCTTTGGCAATTAGGTAATTTATACGGTTTTCAAAGTAGAAGTTTCAGGCGTGTAAAAAGGGGAAAGAAAAAAACAAAATCGATGTTGTTTTTAAATTCCAGTACGTATCCTTTTTCGACCAGAGAATGGACAAAACAGTCGCTCACAAATTGCTTTTGTTTATGAGATCCAGATCGTGTGTCGGCGTCATTGTGCGGCTCTTCTCTTCTTCTTCTTCTTTCTCTGCTGGCCCCTTTATTTAACGAGCCCCAGCGGGGCGCAGAAACCCTTAACCACTTTTATTGACGGATATTATTTTTCTTGTCTTTTTTTGAAAAAGAAGAAGAAAAAAGCTTTATTTGCCAGCAGACTTTAAAAAAAAAAGACTTTGTTGGCATGGTGACGACGATTTTAGGATATAAGACTTTGTTGGCGTGGTGACGACGATTTTAGGATATAAGACTTTGTTGGCATGGTGACGACGATTTTAGGATATAAGACTTTGTTGGCATGGTGACGACGATTTTAGGATATAAGACTTTGTTGGCATGGTGACGACGATTTTAGGATATAAGACTTTGTTGGCGTGGTGACGACGATTTTAGAATATAAGACTTTGTTGGCATGGTGACGACGATTTTAGAATATAAGACTTTGTTGGCATGGTGACGACGATTTTAGAATATAAGACTTTGTTGGCATGGTGACGACGATATTAAGATATAAGACTTTGTTGGCATGGTGACGACGATTTTAGGATATAAGACTTTGTTGGGTGTGGTGACGACGATTTTAGAATATAAGACTTTGTTGGCATGGTGACGACGATTTTAGAATATAAGACTTTGTTGGCATGGTGACGACGATTTTAGAATATAGACTTTGTTGGCATGGTGACGACGATTTTAGAATATAAGACTTTGTTGGCATGGTGACGACGATATTAAGATATAAGACTTTGTTGGCATGGTGACGACGATTTTAGGATATAAGACTTTGTTGGGGTGGTGACGACGATTTTAGAATATAAGACTTTGTTGGCATGGTGACGACGATATTAAGATATAAGACTTTGTTGGCATGGTGACGACGATTTTAGGATATAAGACTTTGTTGGCATGGTGACGACGATATTAAGATATAAGACTTTGTTGGCATGGTGACGACGATTTTAGGATATAAGACTTTGTTGGCGTGGTGACGACGATATTAAGATATAAGACTTTGTTGGCATGGTGACGACGATTTTAGGATATAAGACTTTGTTGGCGTGGTGACGACGATATTAAGATATAAGACTTTGTTGGCATGGTGACGACGACGATTTTAGAATATAAGACTTTGTTGGCGGGTGACGACGATTTTAGAATATAAGACTTTGTTGGCATGGTGACGACGATATTAAGATATAAGACTTTGTTGGCATGGTGACGACGATTTTAGGATATAAGACTTTGTTGGCGTGGTGACGACGATATTAAGATATAAGACTTTGTTGGCATGGTGACGACGATTTTAGGATATAAGACTTTGTTGGCGTGGTGACGACGATATTAAGATATAAGACTTTGTTGGCATGGTGACGACGATATTAAGATATAAGACTTTGTTGGCATGGTGACGACGATTTTAGGATATAAGACTTTGTTGCGTGGTGTGACGACGATATTAAGATATAAGACTTTGTTGGCATGGTGACGACGACGATTTTAGGATATAAGACTTTGTTGGCATGGTGACGACGATTTTAGGATATAAGACTTTGTTGGCGTGGTGACGACGATTTTAGGATATAAGACTTTGTTGGCATGGTGACGACGATTTTAGGATATAAGACTTTGTTGGCATGGTGACGACGATTTTAGATATAGGACTTTGTTGGCATGGGTGACGACGATTTTAGGATATAAGACTTTGTTGGCGTGGTGACGACGATATTAAGATATAAGACTTTGTTGGCATGGTGACGACGATTTTAGGATATAAGACTTTGTTGGCATGGTGACGACGATTTTAGGATATAAGACTTTGTTGGCGTGGTGACGACGATATTAAGATATAAGACTTTGTTGGCATGGTGACGACGATTTTAGGATATAAGACTTTGTTGGCATGGTGACGACGATTTTAGGATATAAGACTTTGTTGGCGTGGTGACGACGATTTTAGGATATAAGACTTTGTTGGCGTGGTGACGACGATTTTAGGATATAAGACTTTGTTGGCATGGTGACGACGATTTTAGGATATAAGACTTTGTTGGCATGGTGACGACGATTTTAGGATATAAGACTTTGTTGGCGTGGTGACGACGATTTTAGGATATAAGACTTTGTTGGCGTGGTGACGACGATTTTAGGATATAAGACTTTTTTTGGCATGGTGACGACGATTTTAGGATATAAGACTTTGTTGGCGTGGTGACGACGATTTTAGGATATAAGACTTTGTTGGCATGGTGACGACGATTTTAGGATATAAGACTTTGTTGGCGTGGTGACGACGATTTTAGGATATAAGACTTTGTTGGCGTGGTGACGACGATTTTAGGATATAAGACTTTGTTGGCGTGGTGACGACGATATTAAGATATAAGACTTTGTTGGCATGGTGACGACGATTTTAGGATATAAGACTTTGTTGGCATGGTGACGACGATTTTAGGATATAAGACTTGTTGTTGGTGACGACGATTTAAGATATAAGACTTTGTTGGCATGGTGACGACGATTTTAGGATATAAGACTTTTGGGCGTGGTGACGACGATTTTAGGATATAAGACTTTGTTGGCGTGGTGACGACGATTTTAGGATATAAGACTTTGTTGGCGTGGTGACGACGATATTAAGATATAAGACTTTGTTGGCATGGTGACGACGATTTTAGGATAAAGACTTTGTTGGCATGGTGACGACGATTTTAGGATATAAGACTTTGTTGGCGTGGTGTGACGACGATATTAAGATATAAGACTTTGTTGGCGTGGTGACGACGATATTAAGATATAAGACTTTGTTGGCGTGGTGACGACGATTTTAGGATATAAGACTTTGTTGGCGTGGTGACGACGATATTAAGATATAAGACTTTGTTGGCGTGGTGACGACGATTTTAGGATATAAGACTTTGTTGGCATGGTGACGACGATTTTAGGATATAAGACTTTGTTGGCGTGGTATCAACGATTTTAGAATATAAGACTTTGTTGGCATGGTGACGACGATTTTAGGATATAAGACTTTGTTGGCATGGTGACGACGATTTTAGGATATAAGACTTTGTTGGCGTGGTGACGACGATTTTAGGATATAAGACTTTGTTGGCATGGTGACGAACGATTTAGGATATAAGACTTTGTTGGCGTGGTATCGACGATTTTAGAATATAAGACTTGGGCGGTGGTGACGACGATTTTAGGATATAAGACTTTGTTGGCATGGTGACGACGATTTTAAGATATAAGACTTTGTTGTGCGTGGTGACGACGATTTTAAGATATAAGACTTTGTTGGCGTGGTGACGACGATTTAGGATATAAGACTTTGTTGGCATGGTGACGACAATTTTAGGATATAAGACTTTGTTGGCGTGGTATCGACGATTTTAGAATATAAGACTTTGTTGGCGTGGTGGTGACGACGATTTTAGGATATAAGACTTTGTTGGCATGGTGACGACGATTTTAGGATATAAGACTTTGTTGGCATGGTGACGACGATTTTAGGATATAAGACTTTGTTGGCATGGTGACGACGATTTAGGATATAAGACTTTGTTGGCGTGTGGTGACGGGTTGACGACGATTTAGGATATAAGACTTTGTTGGCGTGGTGACGACGATTTTAGGATATAAGACTTTTGGCGTGGCGTGGTGACGACGATTTTAGGATATAAGACTTTGTTGGCGTGGTGACGACGATTTTAGGATATAAGACTTTGTTGGCATGGTGACGACGATTTTAGGATATAAGACTTTGTTGGCATGGTGACGACGATTTTAGGATATAAGACTTTGTTGGCGTGGTGACGACGATTTTAGGATATAAGACTTTGTTGGCATGGTGACGACGATTTTAGGATATAAGACTTTGTTGGCATGGTGACGACGATTTTAGGATATAAGACTTTGTTGGCGTGGTGACGACGATTTTAAGATATAAGACTTTGTTGGCATGGTGACGACGATTAGGATATAAGACTTTGTTGGCATGGTGACGACGATTTTAGGATATAAGACTTTGTTGGCGTGGTGACGACGATTTTAGGATATAAGACTTTGTTGGCGTTGTGATTTTATTTTGGTGTGGTGACGACGATTTTAGGATATAAGAATGTGGCATGGTGACGACGATTTTAGGATATAAGACTTGTTGTTGGCATGGTGACGACGATTTTAGGATATAAGACTTTGTTGGCGTGGTGACGACGATTTTAGGATATAAGACTTTGTTGGCGTGGTGACGACGATTTTAGGATATAAGACTTTGTTGGCATGGTGACGACGATTTTAGGATATAAGACTTTGTTGGCGTGGTGACGACGATTTTAGGATATAAGACTTTGTTGGCATGGTGACGACGATTTTAGGATATAAGACTTTGTTGGCTGGTGGTGACGACGATTTTAGGATATAAGACTTGTTGGTGTTTGTGGGTGGTGACGACGATTTTAGGATATAAGACTTTGTTGGCGTGGTGACGACGATATTAAGATATAAGACTTTGTTGGCATGGTGACGACGATTTTAGGATATAAGACTTTGTGGCATGGTGGTGACGACGATTTTAGGATATAAGACTTTGTTGGCGTGGTGACGACGATATTAAGATATAAGACTTTGTTGGCATGGTGACGACGATTTTAGGATATAAGACTTTGTTGGCGTGTGGTGACGACGATTTTAGGATATAAGACTTTGTTGGCATGGTGACGACGATTTTAGGATATAAGACTTTGTTGGCGTGGTGACGACGATATTAAGATATAAGACTTTGTTGGCATGGTGACGACGATTTTAGGATATAAGACTTTGTTGGCGTGGTGACGACGATTTTAGGATATAAGACTTTGTTGGCGTGGTGACGACGATTTTAGGATATAAGACTTTGTTGGCGTGGTGACGACGATATTAAGATATAAGACTTTGTTGGCATGGTGACGACGATTTTAGGATATAAGACTTTGTTGGCATGGTGACGACGATTTTAGGATATAAGACTTTGTTGGCGTGGTGACGACGATATTAAGATATAAGACTTTGTTGGCGTGGTGACGACGATTTTAAGATATAAGACTTTGTTGGCGTGGTGACGACGATTTTAGGATATAAGACTTTGTTGGCGTGGTATCGACGATTTTAAGATATAAGACTTTGTTGGCATGGTGACGACGATTTTAGGATATAGGACTTTGTTGGCGTGGTGACGACGATTTTAGGATATAAGACTTTGTTGGCATGGTGACGACGATTTTAGGATATAAGACTTTGTTGGCATGGTGACGACGATTTTAGGATATAAGACTTGTTGGCTGTTGGCGTGGTGACGACGATATTAAGATATAAGACTTTGTTGGCGTGGTGACGACGATATTAGATATAAGACTTTGTTGGCGTGGTGACGACGATTTTAGGATATAAGACTTTGTTGGCGTGGTATCGACGATTTTAAGATATAAGACTTTGTTGGCGTGGTGACGACGATATTAAGATATAAGACTTTGTTGGCATGGTGACGACGATTTTAGGATATAAGACTTTGTTGGCATGGTGACGACGATTTTAGGATATAAGACTTTGTTGGCGTGGTGACGACGATTTTAAGATATAAGACTTTGTTGGCGTGGTGACGACGATATTAAGATATAAGACTTTGTTGGCGTGGTGACGACGATTTTAGGATATAAGACTTTGTTGGCGTGGTATCGACGATTTTAGGATATAAGACTTTGTTGGCATGGTGACGACGATTTTAGGATATAAGACTTTGTTGGCATGGTGACGACGATTTTAGGATATAAGACTGTTGGCATTTGGAGCGTCATCTTTGGCGTGTGACCCTGACTTTAATATATATTTAAAGAGCCCGAACGGCTTTTCTATGTTACTTTTAATACACAAGAAAGACACGTGAATAACCTTTGTCTTACGATGTTAAGTATTCTCGGCTTCTATAACTCTACCTTTAATATATACAGAGTTTGTTGAGCTTAATTAAATAAAGACATAAATGTAAATCAGGCGTGTGCCAATTTATAAGGAAAAAATCTACCTTTCTCTGTTTTAATATTAACCAAATACGGAAGAGCTCTCGTTATACAGAGCAGACTGGTTTACGAATTATTGCTATACTTATCTTTAAAGCCCTTGTGAAAATACAAGACGACGGGAAATAGAAAGCGAAATCTCTCGATCTGTTTCTTTACCAAAGGCAAAGACTAATAATAATAAAAAAAAAGACATTTGTGTTCCCTGCGTAATTTTACGGCCGGTGTGCGTCAGGGTGTCGGGAATAAGGGGGGAAACAACAACAACAACAATAACGGAAAAGTGACTTTGTGTTTGGGGTATTCTAGTAATTCCCAACCGCTCTCGGTTTCCAAATACGATCGCATTCCTTTGCCTCCCCCATCCCCCCACCTAAATTACAGCAGAAGCTCATTATCGGCCAAGGAAGTTTCCTTGCTCGCTGTCATGAGGATTTTGTGTATCTCGGCCTCAGCGAAGACCGGTACTCGACACACAGGGCTTCCTGAGAATCGATTTCGTAAGAGGGGGGCGTGGAATATGGTATTTTACATCCGCTGGGAAAAAAAAAGAAGAAAAAAGGCGCTGACCACAACCAGAATCATAGTAGTAATCGTGCGAAACCGACTTCCAGAAATTAACCACGTGGCTGGGAACCGGAAAGAGCCGCCGCCAGTTGGTCGCTAGGATCGCGTCAGTCGAGTCGCCGAAAGTGTTTGTTATCGATTGGTTTTTGTAGTCTCCCGTTTTATGTTTCTTTTTAGAAACTGGGAACGACTTTTAGTTATTTTTCTGCTGTTTATACTGAAAACCAGGGGAAACTCTGTTTTTGTGTCATCTTTTTTTTTGTTGTTTTGTTTTAATGCTTGCCAACAGAATTTTACCCTTTTTACCATCAAGCAGTTCTACTTAACATCGACGTTTCGAGCGATCCTCCGTTTGCCGTTATCAGGAGATGGGCCGTTTAAACGTGCGAATGTCGATGTTCTTTCCTTTCTGGGGAGAATAAATGCAACGAGATCTGCTCCCCCCAGGGGGCGCGGCGGGCGGCTTAAGTCTCTACTGGGGGTTACTGCCGTACTAAGGTTCACTGATAAAACCAAAGCAACCTGATCTCGAGAACATAAATATGTTAACAACCTAGAAGACTTACGGAGACGAATGCTGAATGCAGGCGCAGAAACGAACGTAGATTTAGCGCCAGGAACTTTCTAGTCCATTCTTTGTTTTCGTTTTAAAATTTGCGGAAAATTGTGACGATCTCTAGCACAATAAATAATGGATACTTTCTGTTTCAGTCAGTCATTGGATACAAAGATTGGCGGGGTCGACACAGCGCCGTCTGCTGGAGACGATCGTTTAAATATTTTTTTTTAAAAAAAAATCTCTAAAACTTTAGCACACTAGAACTGTATTTAATTTTCGATATATCCTTTTGTACAAGTCATACAGCCTTGTAGAGTTTCAAAAGTGGTAATCCACACCTGAGTTAGTCTCTATCCGTCTTCAGTCGTACTTCCAAATTAGAAGGATGCATCGCAAGCATGTTAATATGACTAAGAAAGGCGCTGACTGTACCGAACCGCCAAAGATCCTTGATATCCGAGTTTAATCCATGGGTTGTAACCTCTTGCAAAAGTTGGGGCAAGATGAAGTTGGCCTGCAAGTCTTCGGTACCAGTGCCTAGTCCGACATTTGTAAGATGCTCCTGACAAAACAAAATGTTGTTTCAACTAATATATACATACAGTGTTGAGGCTCTCAGTGGAAATCACAGCTTTGACTCGAGGCTGTACGTCTATGGGTCTGGGACTCCTAGCTACAAGCCCTAGTTGAAGATTTTGGAATTTGGTTCCGAAGACATTTTTCCGGACATGGAACCTTGAAGTGTCATCGTCATCATTATCATCATCGTCAGCTGTTCCGTTAAAAAAAAAAAAAAAAAAACCCCACAAAAACTGTGGTAAAATTCCTGATTTAGGAAAGCTGCAGATACATTTATTTTCTGTTAAAGTAGACATTTCGGAGGGTTAACCCATTCCGACGGCCCAGCATTTCGCATACTATTCCATCTTTTCAGCTGGTGTTTGTCGTCGCACAGTTATCTCCGCAGAGGGCCGCGAGCGAAATACCCTAACCAGAACTCTGTTTTTCAGATTCGGGGGGATCAGTTTTTCGCAGGAAAATCATGGGTTCAGTTGGTGAAGAAGGAAGTATATCAGAGAGAGGGTAGGAGCCGGTTTAGACTGAGATTCGAACAAGTGCCCTCAAACTTAACAATCTGGATAACGAACCACCGGACCACCACGTCGCACTCAGACTGGATCTGCAAATACAGAATAACATATTTTTTTATACAACTTAAAAAACTGTATATTATTCCGTGATTTTCCTATCTTATAATAAAACTTTCGTAATATATATAGATAACTGAATAAAAGCTTCGTCACGGTTGCTTTCTCCTTTCTTTTTTCTGGCTACAATTCTTGACTAATGATGAAAATAATTTGGGGAATTTAACTACGAATTATTCCGAAAAAAACACTGTATTTTTACGAGTACCGTTATTATGATTTAGACATTTCTCTGTTATCTGATATGTCTATCCGACACTAAAGGGTTAACAAGGTTTTTTTTTTTTAAATTTCTTTTTTGCAACATCTTTCTTGATCCTGTTTTTCTGACATGAATTTTTTTTCTAATTTCGTTTGTGAATCATAGATTTCAAAATGTTTTAAAGATTCGTATTTTGTACTTTTATTTATTTTTTTTTTAATTTAAGGAATTTCCGGTTGTCTTCTCCTTAAACGTAGTAGTAAAGTTAATCCTTCTAGACGTCGGGCCCTATGATTTACAGTTAACAAGAGCAGATAATTAAGCCTGTTCACTACCTACGCTGCCGCTAGATCACAACGATATACACAGATACAGAGCAGAAAACCTTTAGATCTACATGTATGCATCCGCCCTCTTTTGGTAAGCATGTAAAAACCGAATGTCTTCAGGAGTATTCACACTTTCTGTTTCAATCCCCGACTTGGCGAAAAGGTGATGCAGATGTAGAGGGAATTTCTGGCGTAACTTGTACTTAATGAACCGGGTAATAGTTAAAACGTCACCGGTGTAAAATAAATAAATAAATAAATGCTTTAATTGTAGATTTGCTCTTTACCAGAAAGAATTTTGAATACTTTAACGTATCACCACGAAAATGTCTGTACGCTAAAGTACGCAAGTGAACATAACTACGAATGCCACTAATCATCCCAGAAAACTCTCGCTAATGTCTTTCTGCACCTTCTACATCCATTCTAAAATTGGGATTTCGCGCCGTGGTTCTCGTGTATAAAGTGGCAGTTAGCTCTTGTAAATCATCGCTTAGTTTTAGCTTATCGTAATTGGGCAGCAGACTCCAAAGAGGCTGGCCACCGACGAAGCTGCTCTAAGTAGTTGAGACGAGCGTAGTCAGATCGGTTGTGACAAGCGGTGATATGCAAGAGTTGCCTCCCCCGTTTCCAGCTACACTAAGTGGAGACAATGTCGACTATCCCGTGACACGCACAAAATGGAATTGCGGTTTTTGAGCGAGTTTGTGCTCGCTCTTGCAATCCCTTGGTTTTTATTATTGTTATTAAGGAATCTAACTAACTTTACTCTAATGTAAAAGGTCTTTTTTTAAGTATGGATTTCCATACAAATACATTACTTCAATATGAAAATGGTTAAAGTAAAGATGTCGGTATAGAAAGTTATAGTTCATACGCTGAGTTATTTCCTACTGATGAATAACCGACCCGGAAATTATTAACCTTTTAAATTCGTTCATTTCCTTCTTACTTTTTGTTGTTGTTGTTGTTGTTCTCATCGTAAGTGACGAGGCCGTCCGCTGCTTATCCTACTGGACTGCTGAGATTACAAGCTGGGGTACGATCCCCGATCGAGACCAGTTCGATTCGGCGAACCTCTTATCATAGCTTTGCTACGCCCTTTTTCTACCAGCCGGCCACATCTAAAGGTGGGTCGTTCTTGTACAGATTCTCGGTCGACGGGTTCGTGCCTGGGTGGCGTGGAAAGGGTTATGGGAAATACGTGCTTTCTCTCTCTAACGATCCGGGTTTGGCGACCTCCGATGGCGCTTGACAACACACCGGCGAAAACCTAGTTGGTTTTTATCTCCACCCTAGCAACTAACTGTATTGTAGGGTTGCTGAATCAGGCCGCGGTTAGGTCATAGGTCATCTCTGCGGCTTATCCTCGTGAAGAAGTGCATACATGAATACTGTGCGCATGCGTTTTAAATCATAACAAACACTTATTGAAAAATGACTCTCAGAACAAAAACATTACGTATGCAAAACGGATATCCGTTCTCGCATTTAGCTGGACGGGCGGGAGGTGGCGTCTTAGTGTGGCTAAGCTCGGCAGTGGCTATAAAAGGAACCACAGGTACGGAATACGGAATATAGGGGCGGAAAAGAACGATTAAGGCGGCATAAAGGAAAATTGCTGGAAATTCTGAGATGAACCAGTTTCTTACCAGCACACACACACATTTACCAGCCGGTCACTGTTCTACCGCACAAAAGTCCATCTCCAAGATGACCATTTAAAAAAAAAAACATCGCCTTGTCCACTGAGGAGAAGTTTTTTATCTTCAAGCCTCTGCTTGAACAGGCAAGGTAGCATCAAGGTCGCATAGCAACAGTACACGACCGACTAAGAGCCAGTAGGGCCACCCCAGAAGTAATTGCATCTATTTATTCTTTGAAACTGTGTGTGTGGTCGGGCAGTGGAACACAATCATGAAGAAACCTTTTCGGCCAGAGAGCAGGGGACACGCTGAAGTTTAAAATGGCGGCTATAGGTGATGTTCGTGATAAGCAGAGAGCAGCCATTGAACTATTTTTACTGTTTTAGTTATGCAGTTTATTCCATGGACGCATGGACGGTTTCTCTATAACCTCTCGTGATGTGAACACAGTGATACGTGGTTAGCCATACGAAGGGAGAGATTAGATCTCAGAGATTGCGGACAACGTAAAAGGGCGAGATGGTTTTGATGTCGAACGTCATACTATAGGAACGATCATTGATGGCTATGTAGGTAGATAACTCGAATTTTGACTGGATTTCACTAAAAAAATCTGAAAAGCCACCTGTACTGGTTCTCTTCAGCGATACGAAGATAACAACGAGGCAGAAGACGAGCCACGTGTTTACTTCCGTGACCCGGAAACCAAGCGTCAATACATGAACTGGCATGAAATTTTGGGAATTAACCATCTGTTGGCGAAATTATGGAAACGGCATTCTAGGATATTCTTGTAAACTTCATGCTTAGGGATGCAGCTATAAACTCCGAGCAGTACATTTAAGGTGCTTCGGAAGGTGAAAGACATCATACAGAGACCGCAAGCCAACAACATCATGGACGTGGTTTTGTATCATAACACAGCCAGACCCCGTCCCAATCGGTTCTTTCAGATGGATTGTGCTACATCAGCAATGCTTATAGCTTAAACTTGACAACTGCAGACTTCAATCTGTTTGTCCTTCTGAAGGATGGTTTACTTGGACACTTTGAAAATGGCAATGTCGTAAAAGGATCGGTTGGGATAGTTCCGTGACGGTTTTTTTTAAAGCTGGCACAAAGTTGTCGAAAGAGAGGAATATTATGCTGAGGATAAATTTGTTCACAAAACCTCTAACCGTGTCTTCGATTACTTTCGTCAGTGTACAGTATCATGAGGATAAAAGAGGCCTTTACCTTTAGGATGACTTTAGTGTATGCAGTAATAATTTTTTTTTGCAAATTGTGGGATATTTCATCTGTCACGCCCAAGTTTGAGGTGATAACTTGCGTGTGACAGTCTAACCAATTATCATTTAGTTTTTGGCCGGTCTCTCCGCCATACTTGGTAAAACAACCACGTTTCTACCATTTGTTTTCAATCGTATCTTTACGTAGCTAGGAACCAACAGAAATCGTTAATGCTAACTTTTTAAAATAGAATTTATAAGTAATCTCAAACTCCCAATTTTACCCGCATCTTGTGGTTGCCCACGAACCTCACGAATGTTTCCGGCGCCTGCAAGAAAGGCAACTCTTGTGAGGAAGTGCTATCAATCTTGAGCCACGTGGTGCCCTGTACTTCCGCTGGTGAAGAAAAGCGGCCAGCAAGGTACGTCAAACCAAACCGGGCTCCTGTGGGAATCGAATTCGGGCTGTGGACCTAAACAGTCCATTAAACTACTTGTAGACTACCACGACGCCCTTCTCTTTTGCTATTTTTAACTCAGAGAAATGGTCTAGCACTGCTTTTATATTTGGCCAAATGTCGGCTACGACTTCGAGGCTGCATTGACATATTCGTGCAAAACTCACATGAAAAGTTACGGTTTTATGTCTGCTCTTAGTCTGACACCTTTCTTTGTTCCATAATTATTTTATTTTTCAATCTGCAATACAAGTCTAATATCCTAAGTATTTCATGGAGAAACTCGGTCTCATTCTTTCATTGCTCCATTTTCGTTCAGGTACAACTTTTCGAACTTAAATTTTCGTTTCATATTATATTTCGTTACCTCGTGTCTCGCGAGCTTACAGATAGCTATTTTTTTAATGTACCTAAACAGATGCAAACCAAAACTACTCTAAACAACATTTACAGCTAAAACCCTCATCATGGTTCCCGGATTAACGAACCAAAACTACCTTAACTTGTCAGAAATTGATATTTACTCTTATATATATATATCACATCCGTACTGCCATTTTGGAAAAAGTTATTTTCATCAAAGATTTTATGAAATGAAAACTCTGAACTAGGGTTATTTTGGGTTTCAAACACCTGGTTATATAAAACAGCTGTGTATCACACTTTGTCGCTAAGTTTAACATTATGCTTCCAGAAGCACACACGAGCTAATGTCGGACAGCCAGAGTTTCCAGTCTATCGTCAATCTCAGGCTGATCTGAGAAAATAGAGACAATGGTTATTAGTATTAGAGGAACAACAGTTTTCTTACTGCAAAGGAAGAATTTGTTTAGAAATATCACTATACTGATTGAGTGGTAGCTATTGAAAATAGTAGTAAAGAATTATCGTGATTGACTTTTGGTTCGTGTAGCAGACGAAATGGTAATTATTCCACAATTCATACACAAGGAAAATCACTGTATTACTTTTAGCGGCGATAAAAATTATTAACGGAGTTGTTTGATATACAAATTACAAAAGATAGGATAACTTCTATGGACTGCTAAATCAAAGAGCAGCCTCTTTATGAGGTGCATGTATCCTTCCTGCCGTTAATACATTTTTAAGAATTTCGCTATTAACTATAACCCGTTTAAACGTAATTTTATGGCAAAATCTTCATTAAATAAATTATGCGACCATGTTGGTTGTTCTTTTAGTAACATTGTAACCGGTAGGGCCAATGTGATGTCTTTGCAACCTGTAGATTCGTCATGACGTTATTCTAACGCCATAAGCAAGATCATGAACAGCTTGATATGATCTCTCTCTCTCTCTCTCTCTCTCTCGCTCTCTCTCTCCCTCTCTCTCTGTGGACGTCATCTCTCCCCCCCCTCCCTCCCTCTTCTCTCTCTCTGTTACTGACGTACTGACTCACCCTCGCCCCCTCCCTCCCTCCCGCGGGGGTGTAACTGATCGATCTGAGCGCGCTCTCTCCCTCTCTGCTGTGACGTCATCTCTCTCCCTTTCTCTCTCCCTCCCTCCCTCTCTCCCTCTGTACTGACGTCATCTCTCTCTCCCTCCCCCTCTCACTCTCTCTCCCCCCCCCCTCCCTCCCTCTCTCCCTCTGTACTGACGTCATCTCTCTCTCTCTCCTCCCCCCCCTCCCTCCCTCTCTCTCTCTGTACTGACGTCATCTCTCTCTTCTCTCCTCTCTCTCCCTTCCTCTCCTCTCTCTCTCTCTCTCTCTCTCCCTCCCTCTCTCTCTCTGTACTGACGTCATCTCTCTCTCTCCTCTCCTCTCCTCTCTCTCTCTCCTCTCTCTCTCTCTCTCTCTCTCCCTCCCTCCCTCCTCTCTCCCTCTGTACTGACGTCATCTCTCTCTCTCTCCCTCCCCCTCCCTCCTCTCTCTCTCTCTGTACTGACGTCTCATCTCTCTCTCTTCTCCCTCTCTCTCCCTTCCTCTTCTCTCTCTCTCTCTCTCCCTCCCTCTCTCTCTCTGTACTGACGTCATCTCTCTCTCTCTCTCTCCCTCCTCTCTCTCTTCCTCTCTCTCTCTCTCTCTCTCCCTCCCTCCCTCTCTCTCTCTGTACTGGACGTCATCTCTCTCTCTCTCCCCCCTCCCTCCCTCTCTCTCTCTGTACTGACGTCATCTCTCTCTCTCTCCTTCTCTCTCTTTCTTTCTTTTTTTTTTCAAGAATCCATAATTATTTTTCTAGATCAATAAAAATCAATATTAAATTTCATGCAATATTTTAAAAACTTAAGATATCTCTACTTGAATACCAAAACAATGGACTTTATCATAAACAAAGACTGTAAAAGTTGCATCAAAAAAATAATAACCAAAAGAGCTGTCAAAACTTCTTTATTCATTTAGATTTTTTACTAAACCAATTGGAACTTAACGTCGAACAAAATAAAAGGAAAGAAACCTAATTGTGCTGCAAATTATCGACCTGTTTTCACACCGTCTTCATAAATTAACCAAACGTTTGAAATCACTATTTTGATTATTATTGTTGTTGTTGTTGTTGTGCTCTAAAAATATATATCACTACCATGAGAAAGAGGGAAGGGGTCGGTCAGATGTTGCGAGAAAACATTCTGTGGCTGCCAGCAGATTGTCCAGTAATTCCACCACAGACCGTCACAGATCAAAGAGCTAAAGCGATGCACGATCACCCAGGGCAATTACATTTCCTTCTTCTGGCTTAATTACTGCATATTCCTTTCTTTGTTTATCAGCTTTCGAGTTATTATTATTATTATTATTATTATTATTATTATTATATTATTATTATCTTATTATTATTATTATTATTATTATTATTATTATTAGTTGTTGTAGTACGAGAAACATTTTTAATTTATAAAATTACCTTTTTAATAAAAGTTGCTTGAAAAACGAGAGCGATATTTGTTTTATTCTTTCTACTATTTTCCCTATTATCTTTATTCGATCGAGTGAAGGCTTCTTGGCCTGGAGTTTTATGGACATCAAACAATTTCATGTCGCAGGTGCTTCAAATGACAGAAGCAGACGACCGAAAAATGCCCAGAATGCAAGAATAGTTTTGTTGTTGTTGTTGTTGTTTCTCTTTTTTTTTTTCTTTTGGTTACTTTTCGTTTTTTTCATTCTTGTCTCAAGCTGCCCGTTGTTTAGTATTTGTGGTGCTCATTAGTACAGGAATGCCATTCCTGGTCAAACGAAACTGCCGCTTCCAACATCCGGAAAAAAGCGGTAACGCAATAGCGTTGGTCTGTTCGACCACGTGAGGACGAAATTCCTAAGACATCGCGATCGAGCGCGATAGATAGCGAAAATAGAGAGAGCTCGAGCTCTAGGAGAGCGAGATCGAGAGCTCGAGATCTTCTCGAGAGAGCGGAGCAGCGAATATCGCGCTCTAGAGATAGAGAGCGTAGCGATATCTCGAGCCCAGAATTCAAAGAGCTCCTCTCTTATCTCTCTCGCTCTCGCTCGCCGATAGCTATCTCAGCTCGCTATCTCTAGCTAGATATCCCATCTCTAAGCGATCTCTCGAGAGCTATCTCTCCATCTCTCGATCTCTCTCTCTCTCCATCTCTCTCCATCTCTCTCATCCATCTCTCTCCATCCTCTTCTCTCTCCATCTCTTCATCTCTACTCTCCTCTCTCTCTCTCATATCTCTCTCTCCATCTCTATATCTCTCTCTCTATCTCTCTCTCTCTCTCTCTCTCTTCTCTCTCTCTCTCTCTCTCTCTCTTCTCTCTTCTCTCTCTCTCTCTCTCTCTCTCTCTCTCTCCAGAAAGATTTGAATGAATTCTAGATAGTTTTCCTATTTATTTCAATGAAAGGGTGATTTTTTTCTTTACTATTATTATTAAGCGACAGTCTTTAATATTGTGCTGACGATGAGAGCCAGATCAAAGAGAAGCGGACTCCAGCCGTGGGAAGATGCCACAACACCGCTGCAAAGACCCGATGGACACGCGGACATATGGACGGCAGCTGACTCCCAATTACAGCCGTCCGTCCGACAGGTGGTAACACAAACTTTAATGGTCTCGTTCTCCGCCATCTTCCTCATGCACGTGGCTCCCTTATCGTCTTTGCTGCAGTCCCGATAAACAATCCGCCCTGCAAAGTAACCGTATACAATTAATAAGTTAAATTAACCAATAACTAGAAATTAGTTTTGTTCTTTTCGTTCTCGTAGAGCGTCAGCGCCCCGTAATTGCAGTAAAAGGCGATGGATAGATTTTCAGATCAGATCAGATCATGAAGCCACTAAAAGTTTCACCAAGTTTGCAAATGAGTCTCCGCCTCCTTCAGTTATTTGGCATAAGTTTCACCAAATTTGTACCTAGCTAAGCCCCTCCTAGTTGTTCGATAGATACGTTAGAAGGCAGACGTCGGGCTGGGAAGACCAGCAGTTCTGTCACCTACAGAGTTACACATCGTAATAAAAAGAAAAAAACATTGCCCAAAATAATGGTACAAGACTGTAAAATTGCGTTTTGTTTGTACCCTTTCTTTGCTGTTTTGGGCCTGATCCGATTAGAGTGAAATGGAGTAATGCGGAAAAGTTCTGGTATGAGAGTTTATTACACCATGACAACAACAAAAAATTACTTTAATTCAAAAAAAAAAAGGAGACGTAACCATAGCAACCGTTGCTGCCGACTGATTAACTGTCCTCTCGTACCTTTATAAACACTATTCCTGCTTAACACAGCAACAACAAATATATAAATCTTTGTTTAGTAAAAACCGAATACTAAATTAAGGCTAAATTGTGTGCGTTCTGCTATATTGTAATTTTTTTTAAAGAAATCTCATTTCTGCGTAAAATCAACTGCTACAAGATATCTCGCGCATTTTTTAAGAATTATCTTTACCATTATATTGGCCATACTTCGGTGCTATTGCAAAGGAATCAGTGTAACGTTGCTCTACAGATACCTGCGTCGTTCTTTAATACTATTTCATTTCATATTTTTGGATGCGAAAATGACTTGTGATAACTTTAGTAAGAACATTTACAGTAAACGTTTCTTATGGCAGAGTTTTCAGTATTTTTCTACCGGGAAGATTTTATAGCATTTCTTTCTCTCTTATTTTCATTAGAAATTACTAATTTAAGCCAACCTCGGACACAAGAAAAGCCGTGGAGTGCCGCAGCTCGGTAATTTTTCACTCGAACTGCTTCTCTGACAATTTCCGGATCATATATAAAAGTGGCAATTTCTTGGTTCAATTCAGAACATCCCTTCTTCTTTTTTTCAGAAACATTTTGCTGAAAACCTGGGATCGGAAATTACTTCCGGGAGTATTCATTTTCCTTTCCCCCCTCTGAAAGCATCTAGTGTATACATCCTCGCAGCGAGTTCCGTCCCATCGCAGCTAATAAGCTAGCTGCGGCTTATATATCACCATTTTAATCTGTCTTGCTATCACCGCGGCTTACATATCACCATTTGAATCTATCGAAGCTGGCGACAGCGTCACCAATGTACTCTTCTCGTC
>JACATO010001037.1:610000-646420 GCA_018389105.1 Nautilus pompilius
CACACGCAACAAAAAACAAAAAAAAGAGGTGTTTTCAATTATTTTCTCTCTTTTTTCTGTCTTCGTTTTAAGGCTCGATTTTCGAAATGATTTTTTTTTTTTAATTATTTTAATTCAATTATTTAAGCACTTGAAATCTAAGTGCAGCAGAACCTTAGAGATAAGATCGCGCCATAACCGGGAGCTATTTAAACCACCAAGTACGGCGTGAATGGCACCGGACCGAAGGTAGCCCAGCACAGATAACAAAGAAGTTTAAAGTCACTGAGTTTAGTAACCAACAAATTTCAGCTTCTTGATCATCCAGTATATATATATATATAACGTATATAGATTTAGCATTTGAAGAATATTTATTTGCTGACAGGTACATACATTTTGTCATTCGGAAAAGAATCCAGTTTACACCGAGTGGTCCAGGTGAAAAGGGGGAGAGGGCAACCAGAAGTTGTGAATTGTTTGTATCTAATAATCGCACTGATATTATTATTAGTAGTAGTAGTAGTAGGGATAATTGTGTAGGTTAAAATTAAAATTTTCAAAAGTTTATTTAAGCTATAAACAATAGACTTTGAGGCAATGCAGATACCCAAACCACGTGGGTGGGTCTCGTAGTGACGAGACTCAGGGATATCAGCAGCAGCCTTTTACGCATGACCGGTCAAGACAGCATAGATCCTCCACAGACAAACACCTCGACAACAAACAACAACAGCAAAAACGTGGAAGAGGGAGAGAGGAAGAAACGGAGGGAGTAGGAAAAAAGTGAGTTAATTTAAAACACGAGAGGGTGGGGGGAGGAGAGAAAAGGTTCGTATTTCTCCGTCTGCTCGCCCCACGTGTGCACTCCCCTTTTAGAAAAAAAAAATCCCAATCTCATCGCCGACCGACGGAGCAGAAATTCGACATTCCAGCAGCCACGAGCCGGCTACTGATGAGTCCTGTCGTCCGGTATAACACCGCCAGAGGCCACGTGACACGGTGACGACCCTAAATACGTTCCCTCCCATCGGAAAACGGACGTCGGCCGCTTAGCTCTTGCTGTGTCTAATGGCGCTTCCCGGGACGCGTGGCTTTTAGGTTTGAACTCCACGTCTGGAATGTGTATATAAAACCGATTAATCCTGACAAAAAAGTATATGTACACAGGACGTGCGCACATGTAAACGGTGCAGTAGAGGGGGGGTCATAACGAGTTACTTACCTCGTTAAATAAAAAGATTGGGGGCTGTAAATTATTTGTTCGTTTATGGTGAAAATGAAGCTTTATTGTTCGTATAAACTTCTCAGTGAGAGACTTTATTAAAGATGCACAGATCTAAAATGTCTTAGCAATTATAGAAACATATACATGTCCTACACATTAGAAAGGCACCGTCTTGTTTGTTGGAGCTCACTGGTGCCGCTGCTGTTGAACGATATGTACATCCTCCCAGATTATTCCCCAGTTCTCACGCGTGCCGAGCAGAACAAAAACAAGTCGACCAGCAGAATTTATGCGAAATCAGGAAATATACTGAGAGCCCGTGTTGTTCGAAACAAGAAAAGCCAGTGATTGCGCCCCTCGGGAACAGTACCTGCTGCCTCACGTAAATTATATGGGTGGACTGGATTATTAATAACAGCAGCCACTAAAAAAAAAAAGGAGTCAGTTGCCAAGACAAAGAGTAAAGATATCAAACTAACTATATATATATATATGAATAAATTCTGTCTTCTACGTCTGTTGCGGTTTAGAAAAACAACATCGAGCAGGTTCTTATTCGCCTCCATTTTCTAGTATTTGTTTTGCATTCTGACGGGTGTGTGAACAGTTTTCTGTTCTCTTTCTAACCGACCGCACACGGAGCTGCTGGACGTATTATTTTAAAACTAGTGTTAATCGATTTACCAAATACTTGCGTTAGCTTTTATAATAAACCTATTTAAAACTCCCTGTGACAAAAATCCTCATCATTTAATGAATCTATGGCAGGACTGTCAAGAATATATATTTTAATAACAAAAAAGGAAGCACTTTACGACAGACATCAACTACAGAAATGGGACTCAGACGTTTAAATTAAGTAGAAAAGTCGTAAAATGAAATAAGGCCTCTCCCCGCCGATAGAAATTCTTCCTTAAGCGAATGTCTACATTTACAGCAGCAGAGAATCTGTTATATATGAATGAGCTAGGCAACAGTTTTATTAATTCCACGCTTCGATAATTGGCGACTTCACTTCTTCACTACTGCCAACTCTCTTGTTTCACTGTTTATTCCTGTTGTTTAATATTTATAAGACAAAGAATTGTCAATACATGAATGTATATTTTTTCCCTTCCCTGGCTCGTTAATGACAGAAATGGTCCGGGTGGTCCCTTTAGCACATGGTCTCCAGGAATAAAGCATTAACTGATAACTGGTCTACCCAACCAGACCAAATCTCAACTGTAACACACATACACACACACACACACACACACAACACACACACACACACACACACACCACACACACACACACACACCTATAGTGATGCCAACAATAAATACAGCTCTTGGGCGAACCATCAGAATAATACTCTGACACTAATAATCTAACAACCACATGATTATGTCTTGCATTATTTTATGCTTTTATGAACACCGACTGCTTCCGTAGCTGTTTCACCCAGCTAAGTTTATAGACGATATGGCGTCAGTTTTAAAGCTCGAATACCTAAGAATGAAAGCAAACGGTTCTTCGTCCAACTTAAGTGAACAGGGACGAGGCGAGCGATTTTTCTGATGATCTTTGTGCTGATGGTATTGTTACCGTTTTGTGTCCACGGTGTGGATATACGGTAAAAGACCATCCAAAAGGTAATAGTCATTTGAAGGATAAGAATGGGTAGAGCAGAATACAGAGACAGACAGCCAACGTCAAGTAATATTATCTACAGGTTGTCTGGTCTTCTCGGATATTTTTTAACACCAGATTGCACTACTACCTAAAATATGGCTGCTGCCTTCCTAACTTATAAACAAACTCACGCACCCAGAGTTTTGCATGTAATTTGTGAACGTTCATCTTCGATTACGAGGGGCAGCCCCCATATCATCTGCACTTACTTACAATGGTAATTCTAAAGGTCTAAGAAAAGAATCTATTTTAGGCTTTTCTTGGAAAAGTGCACATCGGCTGATATCCCGTGAATAAAGACTAAAATCGACAAAATTAGACCATTTCTTGGTGAAGTATAAAGAGTTCCACAACCTTAAGCGAAAATGTTATGATTATTCTGGAAACATTTCAAGGCGCCGAAAGAACATATGGACAAACATGCCCTTGTGAATGGTTGCAGCTGAGTGAGACAAAGGATGTGACGGTATTACGTTGGTGCCAAAGATCAGTACTTCCTTACCGACTTGGCAACGAAAGAAGTTTGTAACTCTTCCACCACTTTCGCAGGGATTGATTGGATTTCCCTAACACTGCTGCCCGATTTTCACCAAAACCCCGCTTTTTGTTGCAAAAGGGAAGATTTTCAGAGAAGTTCTCTCCATTGTCTGCTTTTATGCGATTGACGATTGACGTTCTTGGGTGGCATACGTCTTACAAAAATACAGAGCCTTAGCCACATGGAAGGCTTGATAGAGCATTGAAAACAACCGGTCTCTAACAGGTATACCTGAAGTTAGTGGATTCTCTTCACAAGACAGAGTCATCCACTCTCCCTTTGTCTGCTACCCGATAGAACTCGTGGTTTAAAGTTGTCATCTACCATACATACATCACATATTAACAATGAGAGGTCTTTAAAACGTTTATATATTTCACACGTGTATAGAACAAAATTTACCATTATGGTTCGTTTTGCATAAGAAATAAAAACAAAATTCTGAAGATATCGCGAGTCAGTTAATTAAAAAATGTATTATTTTATTGAGATTTTTATTCTGGCTGATTACTGGTAAATTTCTATTGGAAGAAATAATGGAGGCATGGCTTCGGAGTGTATTGAAGTCAAATGGCAACTCGCGACCATTCTAAGAAGCTTAGAGCCAATTATAGGCCTACTCTCTGCTACGGTTTACCACATTATCAAATATGTACGTCTGTACCTAGATGTAAGCTTGAAGGATGAGAGGACTGATCCGCAAACAGACCAGGCCGTCAGTCTTAAGAATTCAGCTAAACTCCAGATAGAGGCGTCTTTTTAAAAGATGAACATCCGCGCGTCCGTGCAAAAAAAAACTGCTATAAAACAAGAGAGATAAGTGGTTGCAGGCAGCTGCCAGTTCTGCAGTACGGCGTTGACCATTTAAAGCCAATATCCCAAATAAAGTAATCCTTCACCAATCTTTACTTGCTTCTCTTGTTCAAGATGTCCTATGGATGCTGGTCGCCAGCATGGACGTCAGCAATGACTGACTTCAGAAGACGGTGTATATTTTAAAAGTTGGCAGACTTTCAAGTTGCATCAGTTCCTACGATTTTTAAGTCCTCGTGGAAGCGGTAAAACCAAAACGACCGTATTCCCTCTAACGGTGATGAGCTTCTGGACTTTACTTTCAAGCTGCCAGGCTGCAAGTTAAATCGTGATTCCACAGACTCTTTGCCTGCTGGTGTCTGTACTTGAATGTCTGGCAAAATTCTGCAAATCACCTAAGAAAAATCTTTAGTGATTTCCATTAGGTTTTGCAGATTGAAGCGAGGACTTTGATATTTAGATAATAAATAAGTCAGCCCTTTTACAAAACTGCCGTAGACAGAAGCCTCAGGTGAAGAGCAGCAGACAGATTTGTGCAACTATTTATCGAGATGCTTAACTATTTTCCATTTATTTCCATTTACGGAGCACATTTGAAACGCAATTTGTACGTCTTTAAACAAAAAATACTGGGTCTCTTTTTCTATGTGCAAATGGGGAGGTAACTAGTGCGCAATGTCGCCACTAGGCATGGCCGGAGCCTGCGACAGGCTGGGAAAGATCTCGGCATCTCTCGTGGGTCTGGGGCCAGGGTTATCGCAAAGTTCGTCGAGGGAAAGGTCACTGCGGCGACAAAGCGATCTGGGAGGCCCTCGCCAGTGATGTTACGACAAAAAACAACGTGCCATTATTCGCTGCCAGGATTCTCTTGCTGACATCGCACCTACAACGGAAATAAGCTGAAGCGAGTCGTCTCCACTGACTTAGCTACAGAAGGGTCGTACCGCGTATGGAATCCTTCTGTCCAGTAGGAATAAAATGCTTCGTGTTGCAAAAATGGTAGCTTCTACAGGTACCTGCATAAATAATTTCACACTTTTGCTTACGAAGGTTGGTTAAATTATTATGGTACAGATCTATCTGTATACCGTATGACTTTATTTTATCTAATAACAACATTAACGGGAAATTTTCATACAAACCTGGATTTATTTGTGTATCTATTTATTATTATTATTATTATTATTATTATTATTATTATTATTATTATTATTATTATTATTATTATTATCCGATATGTATTAGCACAGAACATGCAGTTATATTAGCATCTGATTGCTAGAAAATCCATACATGATAAAATGTGACAGTATAAAAAGTTGGTTTGAGCTCACAAGTCTATTTTCATCAGAGTATCCTTGTATATTTCGGTAACCCGAAAATTCTCTGGCTGCCAGTGTATATATATTCGCTTGGCTAACTCTACTTATCGCTGACACATCAAAATCTTGCTGGCTGCCTACACTATAGACGGTGTGCTACTAACGGGTGTGGAAGTCGAAAACCTTTCCCAATTATAGGTAGCATTCGGAGCAAAGAACAGAAGTTGATTTCAATAAAGAAGATTCATGGACAGAAAGTAAAGGGAGGCCATCCGGTATTTATGCAGGTCTATAGAAAGAGTGTAGCGACAAAACAAAAGTTACCTGGTTTTAATCAACGACCAGACAGATGCTCCAGTCATAATAACTACTGTTTAAGAAATAAAATGAGCAATTTTTACTTCTTTTTTTTTCTCCTTGGGAATGATTTTTTAATGAATAGTGTCGCTGGCGAGAATAAATGGCAATAGAAAGTCACATTACATAAGAAAAACTCGACGGTTTTATTGTACTGGTGTAGTGTAAATGGTCCCCCAGGGGGAGATAAGCGGTGTAAGTGTACAGTACGTGCGTGTTCTCGACGTTAATTACTTAGAGAGCTGCGGTCGAGCTGGAGATTCTGCTGACATCTTTCTAAAGCTTTCGGAAGTAAACTCAACTTCATGCTGAACCACTACCGCCCGCTCTCTGGCTGATTTACTTTTCTTTATCCCTTCCTTTTATTCCTAATGATTTTTTCTCCTCTCTCTCTCTCTCCCTCTCTCTATCTCTCTCTCGCTCTCTCTCTCTCTCTCTCTCATCTCTCGCTCTCTCCATCTCTCTCCTCTCTCTCTGCTCTCTCTCTCTCTCTCCTCGTCTCTCCTCTCTCTCTCTCTCTCTCCCCATCGTCCTCTCGGCTCTCTCTCTCATCTCTCTCCTCTATCTCTCTCTCTCTCTCTCTCTCTCTCCATCTCTCTTCTCATTGTATTTATAATTTAAAAATTTTCATGCAAATTTTATTTCAAAATAGTAATTATTAATAAATGTTGAATTGGACGTTAACAGATGTTTAGGAACTGATTCTACAAATAAATACATTAGCCTCTTAAAATAGTAAATTGTAAGCTTTTTCGTTTTGTTAATTTGTTTTCTTTTTAAATTTTTTTAACCGCACGGATTTTTTTTTATTTAAATACCAAACACAAAATAACTTTTTCATTTGATTATAGCAGCAAAAATAGATATACGAATTTTGTAGAATCCTGATGACGTTTTAGCTAACCGAGCCTACACCTCTCCTACTTCACGTCCATACCTGCTTCAGCTGGAATCTTTCGCAAGTATCGGTAATTAATTTATCAATCCGGTTGCTTACATCTTTTAATTTTAAATGTTGGTGGATATTTAAAAAAAAAAACAAAAACAAAAATAATACAAACTGTGAAAATCGCTTATTTAAAAATAATATTTAAGCTTTGATTTCACTAATTATACATCCTTGCAGAAGTCTCAAATAGCTTCTGTGCAAAACTGAAATCGTCTTCCAGCAAGTGCAAGATTTACGTCTGGCACCAATCTGATGGCCGAACAATGTAACTTTAAAAAAGACCGATGAATGGAACAATAAGCTCTTCTCGTTCTTCGTAGACTACCAGGTGACCGGAGTAAAAGTTCTGGCGTCATAACTACTACTTTGCCGGTGACGTCACAAAGAGACCTTTTACTCTTTCCTTCCCATTTCTACAGATTCCTGCCATAATAATTAAAGCCCTAGGGGGTTTCGTGTATGTGCGTGGTTCTGTGATGTATGCAAGTAACTGTTGGAAAAGTAATTTTCAGTATTTGCAAAGAGCATCTTTTGATGTGGAATCTATCAGCTTGTCAGTGGTGATTTTCATAGCAAGGTTTGCACAGTTCCCCCAGTTACCGTCGTGAGTTTGGTCTCGGTCGCTTGGCCCTCATTTATCCATCAAGATGTTCGAAAAAGTGCCGATCGGGGCTCCTTCCTGGCTTTGTAGGGGCTGGAGAAGCAAAATCCACCCCGCGTCTTTAATTCTGGAAGCATGGCAGGTTGTTCATCTTTCTCATCCATATAATAATCATGGCGGAGGGTCCCTCGATCAACCACAGGCAGAGGTCGTACTCCGAGGGTAGGATATGTAACCAGCAAAATTTTAATTCTAATAAATGAATGCGAGATCAGTTTTACCTGTAACAAATGCAAGGGGTCTGCCGATGGCATGGGGATCTGCGGGCCTGACGGGGATCTTGAATACTTTTGAAGATTCGTTGGGAAAGATATAAAGTTAGACAGTATTTCACTTTAGTTCTACTCCTATAACAATAATTCACCATCCACCTCGTTAAGCGCATGTGACAAACGATTCTGAGAGAAACATCTCTGGCCTGAGGTTTTCTCTCTCGATCAGGTAGTTTTTTGGTATCTCTGCTCAGCAGCTGAAACCTGACGTTTCTTCCCATTGCTGCCGTTAATAATAACCGCCAGGTGTGTTTCCGATATGCTGCCAATTATTACACTTTTCAAATAACTTCAGGATATAGTTAATGAACAGATTACCGGCAGCTGGCGTAAATAGTGAAACCGTATATCACCCGTTCGATTTTTTCTTTTTTTTAAAAAACAGACTGGCGAACGTTTTTCCGCCTTCCTGCAAGAACCTAAATCGAGTTAAATGTTATTACAAAGTGATGAAGTCGGGAATGGCCACGCCCTTGTTATGACGTGCAGTGACACAGCGACCAGGGTGGCCGGACACCTAGCGCCACTGGCTCGAGGGCGAGTTCGATCTCCAGTGAGGGATCAGTCCGAACGATCTAAGCGGTTCCGTCGGGAAAATGTGCCTTCGAACGTGTACTTGGGCGCCTCCGAAACTTTTTTTTTTTTTTAATTACCTTTCTGCCAAGTAATTAATCTATCTGGCTCGTGAGTCGGTGAATGATGCTCCGTTAGACTAATTGAACGTATGACGACGGGCGTTAATGGCGCACGTGGCGATGATTTATTATCACGAGTCGCGAGAATCGCGCCACCTCGTGGTGGTTTACACTTCCCTCGCTGCCTTTTCTGTCTTCGCGCACACAAAAAAAGCTTCATGTAATTAATTAGAAAGTGAGGATAGTTCCACCCCTGCGGCCGTCGCCTAAAGAGTTCTGAATTCACCAGAATGTCGTCGTTAAATCAGATCTCAATATCCCGTTTCACAACCAAAAGCCTCCTTCTTTTTTTTTTTACAGGTTTTATTCTTTTCACATGCGAAATTTCCCTAACCGTACAAGTGGATCCAGATGAACGACGGTCCGGGTCTGTTTCCGGCTGCAGCCGCCATCCCCGAACGAGAATAACCGATACCGCCGGCGGGGCCGAGAGAAGAAGAGGAAAGCGCAGCACATCGGACACGCTTGATATAACCGGTCGGGCGGGTACCGTCGTGTCAGCGCAGAAGAAACACTCGGTTTACATAAAAGTGCGGACTAAACTTTATTTGAGATGCTCTTCTTTCCTTCCTGTCGTTGTCAGTCGGTACACCGGTGTTGATCAGTACGTTGGTTTAGGCGCGATCGCCAACTTTCTACTTTCATTTTATACCCAGAATGTGACCCTTATCCAACTTTGGCCCGGGTGGAAGAGTTTCTAAAGCTGAGGTCTCTTTCAATGGTTGGGGGGGGGCGAAGGACGCGATAGATGTGTACTTGTACCAGACGTTTGTCTTGGTGTCCAGAGTCTGGAAGATAGAAGGCGGGGTAACACAGCGACAGGAACACCGGTAGCTCACACGTCACGTGCCAGTTTTCTTTGACTCCCCCCCCCCCCGACAGAAAGAACCGGCGTGGACAGCTGGTTTAAGGAAACAAAACATGTCACCACCAGTAGCCCGGGGTGTGTCTGTGTCAGAGCGTCGGTCACCACTTTACTATCGACACGGTGCAAGCTTACTCCGGTCACCCTAAAAACATATCCTCCGTGTACTGAAAGTAATATCCGTTCTCAGGCTATTTCGTTTACGTCCACTGTTCAGCAGCTAACTTTGTTTTTCTACGCCTGATAATGAAATATGTAAGCTACATTTAATGAATGAAAGCTCGTGGGCAGCTGGAGACTACTTCAACACGCTGACAGAATCAAACGTCAGTTCTAAACGTGCTTATGTGAGTGTGTATTACAATGTGGTGGTCAATAAACCAGGTCCTATACGAGCTTCTGTCCTTGTTCTTTAGAGGGGGGTTAAAAGGATGAATCTGACGGACGGATGGAAAGTTACTTCGTCTTTAATGACAAACAGCGAGCCAACAAACCGTCTTCACGCGGTGCTTACATCACATTTACTTTCGTGTTTAACGTTATGCAAACTGCATCTGAAGAAGCTGCTGTTTGTTTGTTTTTTCCTCATTTTTCCATGTCAGTCATTAAAGCTGAAACAGAGAAGATTTTTATCCAGCGCGACAACCACTTTGCCAGCTTTGCTCATTAAATAGCATTGAGACGTTTAGAGCGTCAGCGAAAGCCGGAGATCAGTGCCACCGCGGCCCGCTTGTCTGTCTATACACCGGTCAGCGAGTCGGAGATCGGTGCCACCGTAGCCCGCCTGTCTGTCTATACACCGGTCAGCGAGCCGGAGATCGGGGACCCCGCCGCCTGTATGCGTATACACTGGTCAGCGAGCCGGAGATCGGGGACCCCGCGGCCCGCCTGTCTGTCTATACACCGGTCAGCGAGCCGGAGATCGGTGCCACTGCGGCCCGCCTGTCTGTCTATGCACCGGTCAGCGAGCCGGAGATCGGTGCCACCGCGGCCCGCTTGTCTGTCTATACACCGGTCAGAGAGCCGGAGATCGGTGCCACTGCGGCCCGCTTGTCTGTCTATGCACCGGTCAGCGAGCCGGAGATCGGTGCCACCGCGGCCCGCTTGTCTGTCTATGCACCGGTCAGCGAGCCGGAGATCGGTGCCACCGCGGCCCGCTTGTCTGTCTATACACCGGTCAGAGAGCCGGAGATCGGTGCCACCGCGGCCCGCTTGTCTGTCTATACACCGGTCTCTCTCTCTCTCTCTCTCTCGAGGGTCACTGCTCGCTGTTTTGAGTCACAGCCGCTGACACATCACGTGATCGTTGTGTGACTTTAAACATTCCATCGTTACTCTGGCGCGGGAAAGGGTTAAACTGATTACTGCCGTCGTAATTTATCGAAATTGTTCAATCAGAGAGAATACTTCGAGCAAACAACCGTGAATAAAACTTACATTTAAATGATCATCCGGGTAAAAATTAATATTTCCAAAATGTAAAAGACAAATTTTGATAAAACTACTAAAGAAAAAAACCGATTTCAGAGATCAGGTTCTACGGTCACTTTTTGTTGTTGTTGTTTTCTAAGGATACCTCTGTCTTCCAAATCGCTTTATCTTATTTCGAGCAAAGGAAGCAGCCAATCTAAGCGAAAGAGTGAAGAAGAGGAGGCGGGGGCCGGGCTCCGAGTTATCTGGAGATCAGCCAGAGCGAGTCTTCCTTTATCTGGCGGACGCGGCTGTCAGAGCTGAAGGGGGTGGACGGGTGGTCTCGTGCGTTTTCCCGTTGTCTTCCAGTCAGGTTAGCGGCCGTCAGTAATGGCAGACGGCTGACCGAGAAAATTTGACAAAATGTTTCACGTTCGCCGCTTCGGCTTACCAGTAAGTCCCTCCTCCATCCCTGGTCGGGGGTCAGCCCCAGCAACTGGCACTGGCACCTACAGTATGCATCCTTCTTCAACTAGGTTCTGTTTTAGGTCCCACTCTCCATCTTCCTCTCTCTCGTCGCTCTCTCTTCTCTCCTCTCTCCATCTCCATCTCCCATCTCATTCTCTCTCTCCATCTCTCTCTCTCTCTCTCTCTCTCTCTCCTCTTCTTTTCATTAACTCTTTTAGTAGTACATTTCTTCGAATGCGTTCGAAATGCATATAGCATGGGAGTGATTTCCGGTATTCTCAAGCTTTTCTAGTGCTCTTCGATTATTTTTCCTCTTAAAACTATACCACGTGGCTGCTTCAGTCGCCCAAAGTGCGCAAGTGAGAACAGCACCAGCATTTGGATTGTTCTTTTTTTTTTTAATAAAAAAAAGGCGTTTTGTATGAAGGGCGAAAGGCAAATCTGCCCTTTAATGGACCGGTTCTGTCGGGGGGGGTTGGAAATAAATCCTTGTTTCTCTCATTTAAATACATGCGTTCGATGCCGTATTGTTATTGTTGTTTTTGATTGAGGATTTTCGCTTTAAAAATCTTATAAATCTGACTGCAAGATTTCCAAGAAGTCGAAGGTTTGACGAGACTTTATATAATTACGTGCACGAGTTTAGAGGTACTTTAGGTTCATATAGACCAGGAATACATTCTAATGCTGGAAATCTAAAGTTCGTTCATAATGACGCCTATCGTGTCCGACGTCTACAGTACGCAAAGTTTCTCGTATCTAAGGACGAGTATAACTTTGGGGCGATTTGTTAGGGAGAAGAACAGTGGTCATCCGGATCTCGGAGACGGGATTTCGTGGCGTGATGTCTCACTTGCAGGCTGAGTCATATTGCAAAACGAAACTGGCCAACTCTTGGATATAGTGAAGACTGCGGAAACCAGTGGGGGGGGTATCCAGCCAATGATCATTAAAACGTAAAATCCAAAAAAAAAAATAATAATAATAAAAGCAACAATTAAATGACAGGAAACACGCTGGAGATTTCCCCCGTGCGGTATCATGTGATGGTCTCCACGGCGCCATCCTCGGCTATGACAGGGGAAACATCAAGGCCAGAGACTGTGGAGAATCTCGCTGGCGCCTGCGGCCATCAGGTGACCAGATCGTTCGCGCAGACTTTTCGCCAAGAAGAATAGCCACCGGTCATCAGATTTACTTCCTTCCACCCACCCCACGTGATTTCCTGGGAATGTCACCCCCATTGTTCATTGCCAGTACCACTGGGCGACCTGACTAACGGAGGTCAGTCATCAGCCATCTCTCTGCATCCCTCCAACGTCGAAGTATCGCAATCGGCTGTCGATCACGTCGTATCACGTACGCGAGATGTAGTCGACATGGACAGAGGTTACAAACAGAAATAAGTAAGCAGCGCCCTCTAGCGACAGTTTTTGTAAAAAAAGAAATTAGCGGCTCACTTTTGCCAGTGGTCTACGAGTGACGAATCTCTTGATCTGTTTGCTTCCATGATAAAATCGCTTACCTCTTCTTTTTTTTGGTACATGTAAGTTAGAACTTTCAACGGCATTTTTAGCACTCTCGCTGGCGAAAGAAGGCCATCCATGCCGGGAAACGTGGCCACGCCCGCCGCCGAGCCGCAAGGACTCCGACCCGGATTCGACCTCGGGCTGTTGACGGCAGCGGTCCTGTAGTCAGCCAGCGGACCGCGGTGCAGGCGGCCCTACTACCCTAACCTCGTCCCACTGCTGTTTCTACATCAATAACAACAACCTTGCTTCCTTTTGCTTTAGCGGACCCGACTTCTTTTACTCTGAGAATAAATGCCAAAGTAAAATTTGCTTCTTTACCAAAACAACGTTACTCTTTCAACAATTCAAGTCCAGCCCCGAGTCGAAATGGCGAGTCCGTCAGTCGGTGGAAGGTTAACTAACTAGCGTTTGGGGTTTATATGAAATCATGACGACTGTTTCCATTATTGTATTACATTAATGGGGCGGGGAAACTAAGGAATGCAATTATTAAGTTCCACAATTAATGCATCTTTAAAAGCTCTGGTTGGAGAGAACAGGGGCTTTTTTAATATAGGTTTAAGGGTTTCCTTCCACTGTGAAAAACCCCTGTTGTTTGCAGAATTGTAAGGTCCCAGTAATAATTCTGTATATTACACCTACAGGCGTCCGACTGGAACATTGCGTAATGTGGCCCTCAGTGATTCCCTATTGATTTATTTCCTGGTGGGAAAAAGGAAATTTAAACCTTACATAAAACCGACTGGCCCCTTGGGCACGAGTAGGAAGGGTAGACATTGAGCCATCTCTGGCCACCGGAGATAATAGATGCGGAGCATAGAGCGAGGGGACGGAATTCTACGTCTACGTCCTTTGAATGGATTCTAGCCGCATCCTCTCTCTCTCTCTCTCTCCTCTCTCTCTCTCTCTCTCTCTCTCTCTCTCTCTCCATCTCTCTCTCCATCTCTCTCTCTCTCTATCTCTCTCTCTCTCTTCTCTCTCTCTCTCTCTCCATCTCTCTCTCCATCTCTTCATCTCTCCTCTCTCTCTCTCTCTCTCTCTCTCTTCTCTCTCTCTCTCTTCTCTCTCTCTCTCTTCTCTCTCTCTCTCTCAGCCGCCGCGAAAAAAAAAAATGGATAAAACAACAATAAACAGACCAAAACAGAAACATTATTTACCTCAAAGACATGTCCAAGAAATAGCGCGCGCGCCCCTCAGTCCGTATTCTGCCGAACGCAGCCAAGTTCTGTCAGAGGATCTCATGTGTTGTTCACCTGTTCGGGCCGCGAGAATCCAGCGGAACTGGCTGCTGCTGCTGCTGCTGTTGTTGTTTCGTTTTGTTTCTTTCTCTTTTTAAAAAAACTCGCTATCTCTCTCGGGACAAAACCCCTAACCCCTCGGCGAGGTCCGTACAGAGAGCTGCGGTCTCTAGCACGTGCTCTCTCTCTCTCTCTCTCTCTCCCTCTCTCTCCAGTAAGTAAGAGTCGTGGAAGGATGAAGCACGAGGCATCCACCCTCCCCCCTCCCTCCGCCTACATCGCACACAATTTTTCTTTCTTCTATTTACCGCCGTCCGGGCTTCTCGCTGACCAGTGGTGGGGCCCTGGTCCAGCCTTCCAGCTCTTCTACCATATACATATATAGTGGACTTTTTTTTCTCTCTGCAGGCGAATTGCCAATTTGGCAAACATTAAAACCACTCATCGTAATTCTTGTTATTTTGACAATTTTGTTGGGGGAGAGAGAGCGAGGAAAGTTGCCGGCTGGCCCTTTAAACTGTTTTGGGTATCGCGTGTAGCAGCAGCGAGTTGTGGACAATCAGCTAAACGTCCCGGGTCTGTACTATCAAGTTGTGCCGTCATCAAGCTTGGCTGAATGCGATGTCGGGGACACCATCACATCTTCCTCCTCCCTCTCCACATTTCTGTGTTTTTTATGACAACAACAACAACTCTGACAATTACTATTCTATTCTTATTAGCATCGCTATTTCTGGTTGTTTTTCATTATTAATGTTGTTGCTAATAATATCTACTGCTGTTGCTGTTAGGTGTATAAATCATATTTACAGGTGTACCGGACGATGTCTACCTTCCACCATTTGCCACCCCCCGCGTTGATCTCCAGCACAATCGATCGATCGGCCTTCTGCCATCTTGAACCAACAGTTCGATGGCACCAAGTCGAGGCTGTAAAGCAACTTCCAATCGTACTTGGCGATTTCCGCCGGCCTCACGAATAGTTTGTTCCATCTTTCTTACCTGGCCAGGGAATTAATGCTTCCCTCGCCGAAGGTGAATAAAGTCCCCCAGTACGCAGCCTTGCGCATCGTAGAAGACAGTTTCGAAAACTTTACCGGCTGAGCAACCGGAGTCCATGATTTCCTGTGATCACATTTCAAACCTTCCCTTTCGCCTTCCATCACTATACTCAGCAGCAGAAACTCCTCGCCTTCTTCTTGTACACGTCCTTCCAGCAACTGCTCTGACAACTGCAGCTGCCTGCGAACATGTGCAGACCCCCTACCTTACGGTATCCTAATGTAGACACTATTTCCTGTACAGCAACGCATCCACGTTATCCTTAACTCTCAGCCTGAATCTCCATTTCTTTATCCTGCACCCCGTGCTCTATTTGTTGTCGTCGAGGCCATTCTCAACGACGTCTGTTCTAGAGCCCTTAAATCGCTCGATCCATTCCCCGACAATACTTTTCACATGCACTGGTCTCGGCAGCCTCTTTCTGCTTGAACGATAAGCAATGCTGTTTTCGACTACCGCAGCGCCTCCGTGCGGCTACAGGTCACACTTCGTCGTAAGCAAATAATTCTCTTGGTATAACTGACCCTGATGAACTTGTTCGATGTGCATTTCTCGTAACCAAGTTGTAAGTAAGATCAAGTAAATACTCCACCGGCGATACCTTAATAAAGCCAACAAAACGACCAATCGGTAAGTGTTTTTCTGTAGAATAGAGTCGCTTCTTATTTCATGAAAACTGAGGTCAAAACTTCTGACTTGGAGAAGTAATGATTTACTTTACACAAGCACACGCTGGTGTTCAAAATTATGCTTCAATTATCATTTTGGGCATTTCGTTCAGCGAACTCGTTCGGCTTGGTAGTAGTTCTATAGTTTGTCTCTGTGTGTGTGTGAGAGAGAGAGAGAACATGAACGAGAACGAGAACGAGGCGCATTTTTGTATACTATTTTATAAATGTATCTAAAACGATAAAATTTCTTTAAACTTATTGGTCGCCCTCATATTTTAGAAGCCGCTTCCAAATAAAATGGACTGAAATCCTCGAGGCGCCCTCTGTTGGGCGCAGCTTCATGATTTTTTTTTAAATCGTTAAACTTTAAGGCGACGAGAAAGATGGGCGAATATTGGTTATTTTTCGATTTTTGATGCATTGTGGGAAGGCTCACTCGGCGAACAGAAAAGTTTTCTCCGTTTCCAAACGAAGGGGAAGTAACCATTTCCGGGTTATAGTTTGTCTGTTATTTTAAAAAGGGCGACTCGTCAATATTTCGATGAAATGTTTAAAAACAGACGATGTGACGAAGAATACTCCAAAAACGTTGCTGCGTATACGGGAGCTGTGTATATGTGGACAGCATCGGGATTCGGAAGAGACAGGTGCACGAAGGTGGAGGGGGGAGAGTTAGAATATGTAGAATATGCCAAGTTAAACAGGCTAAAAGATAAATAAACGTTCGAGAGTTAATAGCTTCAAGGAAGAAGAACCTAAACCCTTCATCTGCTGCATGCAGACTCGGTCATTTTAGGTTTTTGCAGCCCACCAGGCTTTAGAAACCCGAAGCCAGACCATGATTCGGTACCAGCGCAAAATTTACCCATTAGAAAAAGAAAAGAAAAAACGTACGGTTTTGGGTGATGTGTCATTTATAGAAATACCTGAGTTATTTCGAGCTGGCTGCCACATTATTACTAGTAAAACATTGGATAATTAGTCTACGTTTCGGTGCTCAGACTGAGAAAAGCTGTTCTTGACTTGCAAATATTGACGTTCATTTAATTAACAAAGATTCTTTGTTGCAGAGAGGCAACGGTAGATGCAGATATTTTCATAGAGACGTGCAAGTGGTTTTGAAGCTGCGATCTGTTGTCGTTTGATTTTTTAAAATTCCTATACGTATAAGAGATAGACAATTAGATAAGCTCAGATCGATACTTCGGTGATCGCCGTTCTTGGCCTCTTTTGGAGTAGAAAAAGGTAGTGGCATCAGAATAATGGTGGCTTCCTTCAGAAAGATCCACGCTTTTTAAATACTCTATTGGACACAGGAATGGTTTAGATAAGAAGGTAGAACCTATTTCCATAAAATAAATGGACTTTGGCGAATTGCTCAAGCGAAAACTAGCCAATCCACGCTTTGCCCATTCCTGAACCTTTCTGAGCATTTGTCGTTTGACTGCCACTTGTTACATTGCGTCTGCAGATTCCATCCGTACCAGTTAAAGAGATGGCTGACTTCAAGCAGTGGTTCTCATTCCGACCTTTGACGCTGTTCTATCTACACGGAAGAATATCTCTCTCTCTCTCTCTCTCTCTCTCTCTCTCTCTCTCTCTCTCTCTCTCTCTCTCTCTCTCTCTTGTGCCTCTATGCCTCTCTGAAGTGACGTCATATCTCTCTCTCTCTGCCCTCTCTCCATTCTATCTCTCTCTCTCTGTGCCTCTCTGCCTCTCTGAAGTGACGCTTCATCTCTCCTCTCTATCACTCTCTCTCTCCATCTCTCTCTCTCTCTCTCTCTCCTCTCTCTCTCTCTCTCTCTCTCTCTCTCTCTCTCTCTCTCTCTCTCTCTCTCTCAACTCTTCTTTTCCTTTCTGCTTTTCTATTTTTTACAAAAATAAGCAGGAAAAACGTTTCAAGGGCGAAAGGGTTAATAAAATAGTATAAAATATTCTTATACTAATATGTAAAACAGCAATAACAACAACACAAACAACTAAACCACTGGCCGCTGGTTTAAACGATCTTTGGAAACCCAAAAGCGAGATAAACTGATACAAAGTTGGACAATTGAGTGCAATGACACTTTTTAAAAATATGATGTCTTAGCTTTTCTACTAAAGTTAAACTGATTATTTAATTCATCTATTCCCTCTGGGTTGGTCCAAACTGTTTTTCAAAGTATTCTTGTTATTTATTTATTTATTTTACCTTCTTTGACTTTATGGCTTCCGTATCTTTCCTCACTGTTCTTCCTTCGAGCTCCCACTTTTGGATGCTTTTTTTCTTCATCCTCATCAAAAACCAATTTGAAAACCCACCTTTAAAAAAAAAGAAAGGTTAATTATTAGCCAGGAAAATCTCCGCTGTCTACCGCGTCAGCCCTATCTCGTTTTAATCAGCAGACTGTCCCCCCCCACACACACACACACACACACACCCTTCCAGGGTTCTCCCGGCCATGTTTATAGGGAGCTGTCGACAGCCGGGGCGCAGTCGTTCTCCCCCCCAGTAAGGTATCGTCTTACTACAACAACAAATAGCACGAGACATGGCCGGCTCGTTTCGATCTTCCAGCGGGGTAACACGACCCGTGTAATTTAGACTGCAAAGTTTATCGTACAATGGGAGACCGGGGGGTAAAAAAATGCATCGCCCAAACTCCCGAATACCATCCATATGTCTCAACATATGTCCGGGTCCCGACTGCGGTTCTTATCGCCCTCTGTCACCATCCGGCAAACGAAATCTGTTGCTAAGAAATATACGCAGCGATTGAATTACCTCCCTTGATTTGTATCGTCTTCTTTTACACCACAGCCATTATTATTATTATTATTATTTATTATTATTATTATTATTATTATATTATTATTATTATTATTATTATTATTATTTATTGTTAGTTGACTCCTTAAAATTTATAGCGAATTAATCATATGAAATTTCTCAAGATTCTGAAGAGAATGGAAGCAAAAATTCGTTTTATTGGTTAGATTTACTGTTTGGTTTTAAAAAATGTCTTCGTTTACCGTCAGAATCCAAGCTCGGTTGGGAATTAGAAATATATCTAAAGCAAAAAAAAAAAAAAAAACGATGGTTAGAAACGACAAAATGAACCAAGAGGTAACTGTTAACTTAGCCTAGTTAATTCTTAACCAAAAATAGGAGGACATGGGAGAAGTCGGAACTCCAAACATTGGCTGAGATCACTGTAAGATGGCGGTTATCCGGGTGCTGTTATCAGCCACTCAAAAGCCAGCCGGTTCTCTATCGAGTTTCTCTGCTTGGGCTTTCCCATGTGAGTAGGTAGAGGCTCCAAATTTTTTAACTAGAGCCAGCGGACAAGATGGACGGAACTCCTTGGAGTGGGGGGAGGGGGGGGTCGGCCGAGTGTTCATACATCAACGGATGACCTGACGTCATTATATCGGATGATGACGTCAGTGACGTTTAAAGACGAGGTTCTCGGCGATGAAATGAGAATCACGCAACTTAACGTCGGTGGTATAGAGGAGCAGTCTTATAACAAACCCGCGAGCAAGATCCGGCCAGGGTCTGGTGATTTCTGGTTCAGCAGATCACGTGTCACACCATTGTTTGGTTTTGCCTCCTTACGTCGTTCATTAAAAGTACAGGAAGCCATTAGCAGGGAGCGAGAGGGCGTTTTACGAGTTGGACGCAGAGAGTCGGTGGTGCGGCAGGTACCCGCTGTCTCGCGAATGCGAGGCTGGGATTGGTCGCAGAATGGAGCTGCAAGTGGACCAACGGACACGGAGAACCAAAGCGCCTACAGTTGCTTCCAGGAAGATGGAGAGCTACGCGGAGCTTCCGGGAATAGGGTGTCGGGAGCGCAGGGACGACTCGATGCCAACAGATGTGGCTCCGACCCCATATTACGGGTTTGCGCTAAAATGTCACGTTAAATTTAAAACGACTTCTATTCAAATCAAATCAAACTACTTGTTTAAAAGGCGGGGACCCTCTGGTTTTATCGTTGTCGCGGTGGTCCGCCATGAGGCGTTGCCGGCTCTGCGTCACGTGGCCGCCGCTCGGCCATTTTCCCCCGAGATATACTCAACGCGCTGTTGGACAGATTGTTGGACCCTTCCCGAAGTTGGGCCGCTCGTTCTTTCTTCTTCTTCTTCTTTTTGAAACAATGGGATCTTTTTATTCATCTACAGGTTTCAGAAAGAAAAACAAACAATTCGTGAAACTCTTGCTCTGATATAGATGCTGACTGGATGCCATCTGTACTTAGAGAATCGTTTCTCCTTTTCCTGAATAGACTGCGAGTCGTTCTACCTTCAGTGCTTCCCAATGCTAAACAGAGATGTTCTGGTGGAGGTTTTCCATTTCCTGCTGACAACGGAGGTGCCGGGCCCCAGCGACACGGCTGGAAGAGGAAGAAAGAAGAAAACAGAAAAGTTGCTTTTTATAAACAGATAGTGTCCAAAACTACTAGTGAAGAAAGTTGCTTGTATACACAGATTATTTCCACAACTACTAAGAAAAGGTAGTTTTATAACAAGTAATAAATGTGTACAGTTACCAGTAAAAGGGTAGTTTTACACGCAGATATTTGCTATTTATTAACCGCGAACAGGAAAGAGAGAAGGTAAAGTTTGTCTTTATAGATGGGTGATCACCATGTACATGTCGCTATTGTCCATAACGATCAATGGTAGAAAAGAAAGATGTCCTATAACGATAACTGTTAAAAATCAAATGCTAACGTTAAAGAAGAAAAGCTAAAATATAACAGTTGTGCTTATTCAAACTACTGTTCCAACAATAAAATTTTATCTCAACTAAAGCTGGATATTGTCTGACTGAATACTGCTGAAATTTGGCAATCACTGGTTGACATGTAACGGGTAGCTGGAGATACATTAGTCTTTCTTGTAATAAAAAAAAAAGAAACAAAACGTTTCTTTCTCTTTAAAAAAAAACAAAAAAAAACAACTTCTAACTCGTGTTTGGGCTTAGCCGAGACGAGTATTAAGACTTCGTCTCTTCCTCCATATTTAAGTTCTCCTTTTACCGTCTCCGACGAGAGGACGGACCGATCTGTGGAGAAGACATCAGCCGCACGTGTCGCGCTGAGCTACACGCCGGCCAGTTCCAATCAAGCGGGGGCAGCTCTGAGAGGATTCGCATCATTTTGCAAAAAGAATGTCCGGAATTCATCGGTTAAACAAACAGTTGGGCTAATTTACTTTTACATATAATAGCGGACACAAAAGGTCACGACCCGCTAAAATTTGGATGCGCTTCAGTTATTTGGGGGAGGGGGGGTTAATGGAGAAAATTGGAAATGGGCTGAGGTCTTAAAACCATTTTTCCGTCATTTTAAGTTCCTTTGTTATCGGTTACTGTAAGCGGGGAGACGAGACTGACTCCGCCCCAGAAGAATTATTTCCTGACGGACGTACGAGCTGGGCAAGTCCATTGCTCTGTAACGCCGTGGCCTTTGTGCCCGAGTCAATGGCGTTGTGTTAACTGGGAAGGTCGCCAGGGGGCGCAGTTGACGTTTTTCTCGCATTCGTCTTTAAGGTCGTCCGGTTCTCTTTTTTCAGACTGTCCAATTTTACACATTTAAAAAAAAAAAAAAATCCTCGGAAAGTTTTTTTGCATTTGAATTTAAATTATCATTAGTTATTATCGAAGGAGAGAACGAGGATCAGTTTATTTTTTGTACTCTCTGGCACAACCACTAGATTATTGAGACGTGGATGTTCAAAGGGCCTTAACTCTCAATACGTATATTCTGGTTTGCTGTATAATTAGAGAGAGGGGGGTAAAAATATATCAGTCGTCTAAGTCTAAATTATCTCCTCTTTACTCGGCTACGAGAGATGGAATTGAAACACAGATGGAATGTCTTGGTTTTTTCATCAGACGATAACTTCACGCCTCGGCAAAATTTAGTTTTCGGACAGTTTCTTAAATCTTAATCGTTACCAAGTCGCATTACACTTTGTCTGTCCTCACTCTTTTATTTTTTTTTAGAATTTAAAGAATCTTTCTCTCTCTCTCTCTCTCGCTCTCTCTCTCTCTCTTTCTCTCTCTCTCACTCCTCATCTCTCTCTCTCTCTCTCTCTCTCTTTCTCTCTCTCTCACTCCTCATCTCTCTCTCTTTCTCTCGCCCATCTCTCATCACTTCTGTAGTTTGGTAGGTTTTAAAACCACAACAACGGATCGAGTTCTAAATCACCTTCGCTCTGTGGAAGGCAGGAGTTCTGTAAGTCTGCTTAGTGTCTAAAGCTTTAGAACTGAAAATGGAACGACGTCTTATCAATTTTACAACTTTAATAATCGTTTCTCCCATTAAGCCTTTTAAATAAACTATTTTTGTTTTATTCTAATGCACAATTAAACTGAAACTAATTGTATAACCACCTCGTAAGTCTTTAATGCTCATTTTCTAGTGATGCTAATAAAATTAAGAATGAAAAATGAATAAATATAATTAATAGTGCAAACAAATTATTTTCAAAAGGGATAACTATTTTTATTAACAATATGTATTATTTCCCTTAAACTTATTTTAAATATTTACCTAAAGTAATCTTTTAAAATTTTATTTATCTTTTTTTTAATTTCAACTGTAATTAATGGATCTAAATAGTGTTTTAAATAAACAAATTTGTTTAAAAAACAAAAAATTAATTAAAATATTCGATTTACCTACTGTACCTTGATTCGACGAGGTTATAGGAATATTTGTCTCTTTGTCAAATCTAATTGATTTTATTACCTGCTTTGCATTCGGCCCTATAGTAAAAAAAAAATGTATGTATATAGTTTTATACATTTGATATTAAATAATTTATCACAAACCTGAAGCTTATAAAGTAGCATTTATAAGATGAAAACAATGAATTGCAAAAATCGTTATAATGTTAGCTGCCAGTTTACGTAGTAATCTCCCCTGCATCATTAATTAAAAAATAATAAGATATTTAGCTTACAGATAGTTTTAGAACCACATTTGGGATGATTAAACGAAAAAAGTAATAATAATAAAATAATAATAATAATAATAATACTAATAATAATAATTCTTTGAATACTTTTTCAGCCGAATATTTAAATATTAATTCCTTGATTTTATTCTGTGAATGAGTAAGGGAAGACTTTCCACAATATTCAGAGGTCGAGTGTATACTATTTTTCTCTATACAGGTGCATCTCAAGAAATTAGGATATCGTGGAAGAGTTCAATATTTTGTCAGTTATTTCAGAAAGTGAAAATTGTATATATTCTAGACTCATTACATGTAAACTAAAATGTTTCAAGCATTTTTTAATTTTAATTTTGATAATTACTCAAAAAAATTTTTTTAAAAATATCTCAAAATATTAGAATATTCCATTTCGAGTTTGAGTAAATCACTATTTATGCAGTACAAATACAATGAATCTCTGAGTCTGGTTCAGTACACACAACCACAATCAGGGGGAAGACTGCTGACTTGACAATTGTCCAGAAGACACTTAATGACACCCTCCACAAGGAGGGTAAGCTACAGAAGGTCATTGCTGAAAGGGCTGGCTGTTCGCAGATTGCTGTATCAAAGCATATTCATGGA
Organism: Nautilus pompilius; assembly: GCA_018389105.1. Classification (NCBI taxonomy): domain Eukaryota; kingdom Metazoa; phylum Mollusca; class Cephalopoda; order Nautilida; family Nautilidae; genus Nautilus; species Nautilus pompilius. Next base: position 633,316 of record JACATO010001037.1, read on the forward strand.
AAGTTGACTGAAGGGAAAAGTGTGGTAGGAAAAGGTGCACAAGCAAGAGGGATGACCGCAGCCTTGAGAGAATTGTCAAGCAAAGCCAATTTAAGAACTTGGGGGAGCTTCACAAGGAGTGGACTGAGGCTGGAGTCGGTGCATCAAGAACCACCATGCACAGACGTGTCCAGGAAATGGGCTACAAGTGTCGCATTCCTAGTGTCAAGCCACTCCTGAACCAGAGACAACATCAGAAGCATCTTACCTGGGCTAAGGAGAAAAAGAACTGGACCGTTTCTCAGTGGTCCAAAGTCCTCTTTTCAGATGAAAGTAAATTTTGCATTTCATTTGGAAATCAGGGTCCCACAGTCTGGAGGAAGAGTGGAGAGCACAGAATCCAAGTTGCTTGAAGTCCAGTGTGAAGTTTCCACAGTCAGTGATGATTTGGGGTGCCAAGTCATCTGCTGGTGTTGGTCCACTGTGTTTTATCAAGTCCAAAGTCAATGCAGACGTCTACCAGGAGATTTTAGTGCACTTCGTGTTTCTGTCTGCTGACAAGCTTTATGAAGATGCTGATTTCCTTTTCCAGCAGGACTCAGCACCTGCCCACAGTGCCAAAACTACTAGTAACTGGTTTGCTGACCATGGCATTACTGTGCTTGATTGGCCAGCCAACTCACCTGACCTGAACTCCATAGAGAATCTATGGGGTATTGTCAAGAGGAAGATGAGAGACACCAGACCCAACAATAAAGATGAGCTGAAAGCTGTTATCAAAGCAATCTGGGCTTCCATGACACCTCAGCAGTGCCACAGGCTGATCACCTCCATGTCACGCGGCATTTATGGTGATTCTTGCAAAAGGAGCCCAGGTGCATAAATGAACATACTTTTCAGAAGTTCAACATTTCTATATTATAATTCCTTTTTTTTATTGATCTTATAAAATATTCTAATATTTTGAGATGGTGGATTTTTTTTATTTTCATTATCTGTAAGCAGTAATCATCAAAATTAAAACAAAAAAGGCTTGAAATATTTTACTTTGTGTAATGAATCTAAAATATGTGAAAGTTTCACTGTTTGAATTAAATTATGGAAAAAATGAACTCTTCCATGATATTCTAATTTTTTGAGATGCACCTGTATATACCTATTTATATTGTTAATGCTATACTTTTTAAAAACCTTATACCTTCTGATCCATTAGTTTTTCTGGTTTTTTTCTTTCATTTTTTAAGTTGAATCATACTATATGTAAATAGTCAGACCTCAGTAAGTTCCAGTTCTGCACTATGAATCACTGGGTATAGAAATGGAATCCTCATTATACAGTGGATATCTACATTTTTGGAAGTTCAGAACGGATTTAGTAGGATAATTTAGTGATATGGACAACTCGGCTGCGAAGAAAAACCTCGAAGACTTCAGCTGTATAATTTGACCTATGTAGAGGTTTTCCAGGTGGCACATGCAAAACATTTTCCAACTGGTAAAGAAACAATTGGATGTATACAACATTTTAACATCTCTGGCAAATTGCGCATCTTCTATTAAACATTAGAGAGTTAGTCATGTTGTTTAATAAAAGGTATTTGTTTTAAATAATAGATTCGTTTCTCTTTATTCTTTTGGGGTGGAGTTGAGGTTTAAAAAAGTGTTATATTTAAATTTCAAAAACTTGCTGTTCTTTTGTTTTTATTTTCTATATCCATGTCGACTTATTTTTTTATTAAATATTAGCTTGAAATGAATTGCCCAGCTTAATTCTCCATAGAGCGATGCAAGGCAGATAACTGCTGTTACTTACTTCCTGTTTCAATATTTTCCTTAGAGCAAATCGGCTTTTGTTTCTTCGCATACTTAATGCGAGAATGTATGGAATCAAAAGCGAGGAAGATGCTTCCAGGATGTGGAAGCTGACAGGCCGTTTGGCACCAGGAGGATTCGGCCGGAAATTTTGTCCGGCCTAAAAGCAGAGTCGACAACTCGCGGGGCGTCCGTGTCTCGGTGCCAAGAAGAACGATTTCCTCTTAGCAATGCATTGTGGGAACGTTTTCTAACTTATCGGCGAATAGAAACCTGTCTTACGCATCACCCAGTCCGGTTTTTTAAGCCACAAATTTTTGGGGTGGGGGATGTCAAAGAAAGTAGCTGCGTCACGGAATACATCTCGATTATCAGTTAATCGATAGAAGTTTCGTTTTTTTAATTATCTTAAATATTAGCAGGAAGTGCCGTAAGCGCCGCCCCTTCCTTGAATATATGGCAGACATTTTAGTTAGACAGGTCGTCTCATATGAGTTTCGGAGCTATTTTCCTCTACATTCCCCACTAAGTGGGTGGTGTGATTGTGTGTATCCGCAAGTGTAGGACGTTCAAATGGAATGACAACAACATCTATCTATCTATGTTGTACCATGTGCACCAGAAGGGAACAAGAAACCAGTAGATGAAAAATAGTAATAGTAGCTACAAGTAGAAATTAGATTAATGTCAGTATACCTCCCACCTCTGCAGTCGAATATAGTCCTGAGTAAAAATTTGTGAAAACGATCTGTTTAATGTAGCATCTGCTGGTGGTGTGGTTACACTGAGAGGGTTAACGTCAATGATAGAAACGGACACATCATAAGAGAACAGTTTTTGACAGATAGAACCATTTAAGCTATTTAACAGTTACTGTCAATCGGTGTAATCAGTGAGTAATAACTTGGTACAGTGTTTTTCAGCTATTTTACTCTTCGTCTGACTGACTCTGCCATAACCAAGCGGAACGGTATCTCTCTCTCTCTCTCTCTCTCTCTCTCTCTCTCTCCGTTAATGACCGTGAATGGTGTCACGGTGTCGAACGCGGATGCCCACCGGTAATCCCGGTGATCAACTTCAGAAGAACCCAGCCAAGTGCCTACTGGTGTAAACCAGAAGCCGCTGGACAGACTCTTCTGGCCAAAATATCGTCAAGGCCGGGTTTATTATAGCCCGGACATTGTGCACTGGAACGTAGAAGGAAGACAAGAGTTGGTTAGGAGAGGTCTCGTGTGGCTGAGGAAAACCCACTTCAGACCAATCGCGGGTTGCTTCTCTTGTCTGCATAGCAAATGAACTGAACTGATAAAAATCATAATATGGAAGAATCCTGCTTTTCGATCACCGGACACTTCAAAGCATCATCCCCTTGTGTAAGAGGCGGGGTGCAAGAAAAGTGAAAGGTTGGAAGAGGAAGTAAACTGACACAGAGACTACTCCGTCATTACAGTTTCAGATGTGTAGTATTTGACGCGAGATGTCCTATTTACCACCACCCACATCTTCTACTCGGTGATGAAAGCCACGCCTAGTTTATTTCATTATCACAACAGCCGAATCCCCTTCGCCCCTCCTTGCTAGAACTACGAGAACTGTGGAAAAGAGAGAGCAATTTGAGTAGTACGGACCCAGCAGCGTCGATGACAAGTGGGACTTACTCAGTGCGCATGCTCAACTGGACTGTTTTTCAGACCTTTTAAAGAAGACTCGCGAAGCATCGCCAATTATGATCCGACCTCATCCTGGCGTTTATAGCAAAATATCAAATAAACACACACACATCTTCCTCAGATGTAGGGCGTTTTATCTTTTAAAATTTTTTTTTTTTTTTACCCCCCCCCCCACCTTTTCGGTCCTTCTGCTGTACCGCAGATGCCCCTCGTGAACGAGCGGTACCGTGAAAAGATGTCTTTACGAGGAGGTCGGCCAAATTTCCATCTGCGACGTGTAAACAAGAGAAGTCTTCGGCCCCCAGCCGTCTCTGTCTCTGACGACTCCTGCAGACTTTGGACGCTTTTCCAGAAGCAGGAAGAAACGGTCGGTGATTTGCAATAAACGAAATGAACAACACACGTGTGAGGCTTATCTGCTTTAATAATAATAATAATAATAATAATAATAATAATAATAATAATAATACATCCCATATCACATCACCCGGATAGACACAAAGAATTAAAATCTTCTTTTTTGCAGTTTGTAGCTGGCGAAGTAAAATAGATATCTTTCACTGAGAAGCCCGACCCACTTTACTGAATAACGGGGCGGGGCTGGTTATTCCCTTTAAACGTAGGTTATTCAATCACGACCTTGTGGGTGTCGATCTTGGACGAGGAAGGAAAATTCTTCGCCGATAAACTCTGCATGAAGATGAAACGTAGAGTTAGTTAGACAGAGCAGGATGTTTCGCAGTAAGCAAGGGAGCCCCGTCGGTTCGATGGTTGAATACGTACCCATCTCTTGATGAAACCTCTCGGTCAAAGTTGCCACGTCAGGTAAAGGACATTTTTTTTGGAAATGCTAGCTTTCCAACAGGGGTGGGAGGGGTCGATCATGACCCCGTTTCAGAATTATGACTGGCTGGCCCGGTCACTAAAGGGCTGAGATCTACTTATTTAAGTTTTGCTTCTCGTTTAAAATAATAATTTTTCCGTCTTTAAAAATGTAAGATGGAAGGAAGGCAGAATTTTCGATTTTTTGTTTTATTTCTATATATATAGATGCGTAAATTAAATTTAAAATAAGACTTCATTTGGCGGAGTTGGGGCCCATGAGTGGCTCTCGGGGTGGATCTCTTTCCCTTGAAGTTTACCTTAATTACAAAGTCAAAAGTTAAATTCTGTGATAAAAATTCCTCATTTATAGGCATCTTTAGTTCCCCTCTTTTAAATAGCAGCTAATTTGGGGGGGAACCATCCTCGGTGACTACTGTTTCTCTCATTTTCGCCGGTACTTTTTCAAATAAAAAGGCCACCAAGAGTCGGGAACCATTTTTGTATCTGTTGCTTCATCCGGGTTCTTCGATCGGAATGGCGAACGCCGAATTTGGCCGAGCATTACCGACCGGGAAGCGGAGTAGTGGTCATACAAGCCGAATCGAAGCAAGAAGATCGTTATTATTTTAAATTAATAATGTAACATAGTAATAATTACATAAATCTTGTTTGTTTTTCTTTTTGTCCTTGAATTACTCGAGAACAGAAACGCGAACAACGAAGGACGGTACTTTTTTTTGAACACGTGACTGACTATTTAGCGAAGTGGATCCACCCGAGTTCGGGAGAAAGGTGAGAACGAAGAGGAAGTGTCGTTCGTCTGTTAGTTTCACGGTCTGGAAGTCGTTAAAAAGGCGACTCGAAATCCGTTCGAGAACGGCGCTGTTCTGTTCACGCGACATGCAGTAATTTTGGTTTGGCCGGAGTGAGAATACACCGGCGGCAGGATACTCCGATCAGACGATAAATAGTTCTCGAAATAAATTGATTGTTTTGTTTTTTTTTAAATGTTTGGTATTAAACGGTTTAAGTTAGATTACTCTTCTTGCAACAAAGATTTCTTCAACAGCAACAAAAATATTAATAGTGACAGGTGTCTGTCGTCTGCTTTCAGGAAAACCTTTTTCCATAAGTGCATGGCGTCAGACAGCATCACGTGTAAACCATCGGGGAATATCGGCCTCCCTATCGGGCCGTCGCGTTGATGTTGGTTAATAACAAAACGATTTTTCCCTTTGTGTTTTTTTTTTTTTTTTGTATTTTGGTTGCTTTTCTGATTCATGTCACACAAAAACACGCACAGAGAGAAACACACACACACACAGAGAGAAACACACACACATACTTACACACACATACACATACACACACAGAGAGGAAACACAGACACACACACACACACACACGGAGAAAACACAGACACATACTTACACACATACACATACACACACAGAGAGGGAAACACAGACACACACACACACACACACGGAGAAAACACAGACACATACTTACACACACACACATACACACACAGAGAGGGAAACACAGACACACACACACACAGAGAGAGAAAACACAGACACATACTTACACACACATACACACACAGAGAGGGAAACACAGACACACAACACACAGAGAGAGAAACACACACACACATACACACACACACAGAGAGAGAAACACAGACACACACACACACACACACACAGAGAAACAGACAATACTTACACACACACACACACACATACTTACACACACACACACACACAGAGAGAGAAACAGACAATACTTACACACACACACACAGAGAGAGAAACACAGACACATACACACACAGAGAGAGAGAGAAACACACACACATACTTACACACACACATACACACACACACAGAGAGAGAAACACAGACACATACTTACACACATACACACACACAGAGAGAAACACAGACACACACACACACATACACACACAGAGAGAGAGAAAACACAGACACATACTTACACACACACATACACACACAGAAAGAGAAACACAGACACATACTTACACACACACACACACACATACACACACAGAGAGAGAAAACACAGACACATACTTACACACACACACACACACACAGAGAGAGAGAAACACAGACACATACTTACACACACACACACACACACACACACACACACAGAAACACCAGACACACACACACACACACACACACATACACACACAGAGAGAGAAACACAGACACATACTTACACACATACACACACAGAAAGAGAAACACAGACACACACACACACACACATACTTACACACACACATACACACACACACACAGAAACACAGACACACACACACACAACACACACACACAATCATCCTGCTAAGACCAGAACTACCATTCCTCTAACGATTCCTACATGAATTGCAGAAAACCACTACGACGTGCTTATTGTCAAGGAATTGTAGGTTTATGTATATCTCTTTATGTATCTATTCTGCCATCGAGTTAATCGATTGTCCTCATCAGAAGTGTTGTGGCTTGGATGGACCTCCCAGAATTATTTATAAACCGAAACTCTGCAGTTCTCTTGTCTTTGCTGTTTTTGTTGGTTTGCTAAACATTAAAAAGAAAAAGAAGAATCTGATACATTTAAAAAAAAATAAGAAAATGGATCATCGTTTTCGGTTAAAAGTAGAACACCAGTGACGAACTTATCCCTCTCGGGCATCCATTTATCCTTTGTAATCAGGTATGCTGTGTGAAAGCCAAAATGGATCGGTCTACGCCGACATCAAAGAGGCCGTGTATTGATCCGCCTACCCTCCACCATTCCCGGTCGGCGGACTCAGCTCCGGATGCAGCCCACGTTGATATTATCCCTCAAAGAAAGGAATCATGTTTTGTTAACCGCGTGTCGGGCTTCAATCACAACCTTCTGTTGGATATGCCGCTGAAAGGAAAGTTGTTGTCGTCGTTTATTTTTAAAAAAAAAAAATCGAAAACTTTTTGTGAACGGCTGTAAGGTCTGTCACAGAGACGTGTGCATAGTATTAATATTAATAATCGCGACGGATGATGATAAGGTAGCGTGCTTAACGGAGACACAGGAAACAAGAAAACAGATTCTCCGTCACTGACCCGTGGTGAGTTGGTACGGAGCTGGGTGTGTAGCTCCCAGCGCCGCCTCCTCCATCCTCTTTAAACCGGTTAGTACGTTCCGCAGGTGGCCGGCCGCTCGCCTCTCTCCGAGAGGTCGTTATAGTGGGTTTGTTACGAGTAGATCCTCTGTCTCCGGTTACGCACTCAAATCTCTCGTCTGTATCACTTTAGAAATGCTCTTACTGTGGACACGCCACAAACCGTGCGTTCTATTTGTCTTCTTTTTCAATTTGTTTTACACGGGATGACATACAAGCTGCCCACCTGGTCAGGTGATGCACGAATATTAGCCCTGAGGATCCAGAACGACAGACGAATTCGCCCGTTTTGTTTTATTAATTTTAGGGAGAGTCGGATCGGTTGTTAGGATGTCTGTAGTCGCCATGAACGCACAGGTTAGAAAGGTGACAGCGTTATTATGGAATAAGGAAATATTCACCCAACACACGCACTCATCCAGATGAGGAAGACACGTGGACATGACGTCACTCCCACGAGCTTTCTAATCTGGGACGTGCGTGGTCACGTTCTTATTGCCAAATACGGCCGCGCACATTGGCGAGTACGCACGTGACACTGAACGCCGGAGAAAAGCCGAGCCGGGGGGGGCGGTTGAGGGTTAACATAGGCAAACGGATACTGACGGACAAATCCCCCCCCCTTTCCTTCTCACTGACGACCGAGAAGACGCAGCGAGGTAAAGGTTTGGAAACTAGGTGCTCTAACCGAGATGATCGGTGGGATTGTGATTTTAACGGGCCAGGTCGATAGGCCGTCCACGGGGAGGAAAATCGAACGGGCGACACGAGAATCGCTTCCGTGAAATCGATAGCGATTACAGCGCGGACGCGCACAACACAAAGAACGTCGCGCGCGCTCTCACGGTGCGAATAGCCTGCTTCTCATCTCCTGGTGAGCTTCTGCACGAGTTCGGTGTGTGTTGGAGAAATAATTGTAATTAGACGGCTGGCCGGGAGGGGGATAAAAACCTCGATCATGAATAATGCTGTTGTTTTTTTTTTTTTTATTTTGGTTGCTTTTCTGATTCATGTCACACAAAAACACGCACAGAGAGAAACACACACACACACAGAGAGAAAACACAGACACATACTTACACACATACACATACACACACAGAGAGGGAAACACAGACACACACACACACACACGGAGAAAACACAGACACATACTTACACACATACACATACACACACAGAGAGGGAAACACAGACACACACACACACAGAGAGAAAACACAGACACATACTTACACACACACATACACACACAGAGAGGGAAACACAGACACACACACACACAGAGAGAGAAAACACAGACACATACTTACCACACACACATACACACACAGAGAGGGAAACACAGACACACACACACACACACACACACACACAGAGAAACAGACAATACTTACACACACACACACACACACATACTTACACACACACACACACACACAGAGAGAGAAACAGACAATACTTACACACACACACACAGAGAGAGAAACACAGACACATACACACACAGAGAGAGAGAAACACACACACATACTTACACACACACATACACACACACACAGAGAGAGAAACACAGACACATACTTACACACATACACACACACAGAGAGAAACACAGACACACACACACACATACACACACAGAGAGAGAGAAAACACAGACACATACTTACACACACACATACACACACAGAAAGAGAAACACAGACACATACTTACACACACACACACACACACATACATACACAGAGAGAGAAAACACAGACACATACTTACACACACACATACACACACAGAGAGAGAGAAAACACAGACACATACTTACACACACACACACACACAGAGAGAGAAACACAGACACATACTTACACACACACACACACACAGAAACACAGACACACACACACACACCACACACACACACACAGAGAGAGAAACACAGACACATACTTACACACATACACACACAGAAAGAGAAACACAGACACACACACACACACATACTTACACACACACATACACACACACACACAGAAACACAGACACATACTCACACACACACACACACACAATCATCCTGCTAAGACCAGAACTACCATTCCTCTAACGATTCCTACATGAATTGCAGAAAACCACTACGACGTGCTTATTGTCAAGGAATTGTAGGTTTATGTATATCTCTTTATGTATCTATTCTGCCATCGAGTTAATCGATTGTCCTCATCAGAAGTGTTGTGGCTTGGATGGACCTCCCAGAATTATTTATAAACCGAAACTCTGCAGTTCTCTTGTCTTTGCTGTTTTTGTTGGTTTGCTAAACATTAAAAAGAAAAAGAAGAATCTGATACATTTAAAAAAAAATAAGAAAATGGATCATCGTTTTCGGTTAAAAGTAGAACACCAGTGACGAACTTATCCCTCTCGGGCATCCATTTATCCTTTGTAATCAGGTATGCTGTGTGAAAGCCAAAATGGATCGGTCTACGCCGACATCAAAGAGGCCGTGTATTGATCCGCCTACCCTCCACCATTCCCGGTCGGCGGACTCAGCTCCGGATGCAGCCCACGTTGATATTATCCCTCAAAGAAAGGAATCATGTTTTGTTAACCGCGTGTCGGGCTTCAATCACAACCTTCTGTTGGATATGCCGCTGAAAGGAAAGTTGTTGTCGTCGTTTATTTTTAAAAAAAAAAAATCGAAAACTTTTTGTGAACGGCTGTAAGGTCTGTCACAGAGACGTGTGCATAGTATTAATATTAATAATCGCGACGGATGATGATAAGGTAGCGTGCTTAACGGAGACACAGGAAACAAGAAAACAGATTCTCCGTCACTGACCCGTGGTGAGTTGGTACGGAGCTGGGTGTGTAGCTCCCAGCGCCGCCTCCTCCATCCTCTTTAAACCGGTTAGTACGTTCCGCAGGTGGCCGGCCGCTCGCCTCTCTCCGAGAGGTCGTTATAGTGGGTTTGTTACGAGTAGATCCTCTGTCTCCGGTTACGCACTCAAATCTCGTCTGTATCACTTTAGAAATGCTCTTACTGTGGACACGCCACAAACCGTGCGTTCTATTTGTCTTCTTTTTCAATTTGTTTTACACGGGATGACATACAAGCTGCCCACCTGGTCAGGTGATGCACGAATATTAGCCCTGAGGATCCAGAACGACAGACGAATTCGCCCGTTTTGTTTTATTAATTTTAGGGAGAGTCGGATCGGTTGTTAGGATGTCTGTAGTCGCCATGAACGCACAGGTTAGAAAGGTGACAGCGTTATTATGGAATAAGGAAATATTCACCCAACACACGCACTCATCCAGATGAGGAAGACACGTGGACATGACGTCACTCCCACGAGCTTTCTAATCTGGGACGTGCGTGGTCACGTTCTTATTGCCAAATACGGCCGCGCACATTGGCGAGTACGCACGTGACACTGAACGCCGGAGAAAAGCCGAGCCGGGGGGGGCGGTTGAGGGTTAACATAGGCAAACGGATACTGACGGACAAATCCCCCCCCCCTTTCCTTCTCACTGACGACCGAGAAGACGCAGCGAGGTAAAGGTTTGGAAACTAGGTGCTCTAACCGAGATGATCGGTGGGATTGTGATTTTAACGGGCCAGGTCGATAGGCCGTCCACGGGGAGGAAAATCGAACGGGCGACACGAGAATCGCTTCCGTGAAATCGATAGCGATTACAGCGCGGACGCGCACAAACACAAAGAACGTCGCGCGCGCTCTCACGGTGCGAATAGCCTGCTTCTCCTCTCCTGGTGAGCTTCTGCACGAGTTCGGTGTGTGTTGGAGAAATAATTGTAATTAGACGGCTGGCCGGGAGGGGGATAAAAACCTCGATCATGAATAATGCTGTTGTTTTTTTTTTTTAAAAAGAGAGAGTTAATCTTGTTCTACTTTTCATAAACTCTTCTGTTGTTGTCATCTTTTTATTATCACTCCTTCGGTCCCAATCGCTGCTCTGGCTCCCCCTGGTGGTGGAGGAGGAGAGGTTTGTCGAGATTCTCCGACGAACTCCTTTTGCCTGCTTGTTGCTTCAAAAGATATGCGAAATGAAATCGTGAGATAACTTTTCTGTGGTGGTTTGCATCTTTAAAACTATTTACATACCGAAACAGAGATTTTAGTTAGTGTACGAAGTAGGGGTCCGTTCAGGAACCGCACAATCAATAGTACAAATTAGAAAAGTGGAGGAGGCAGGGCCACCGCGGTAAGTTAGGGACCATGCGCCGTGACAGGGAGACGCAACAGGATGACGTATGACGATATCGGCTTTCTTCCTGTCTGTCCAAACCAAACAAAATGCCACAACTAATTGTACTTTTCGCTTTTTACTTTAATTCTCAGTGTGTGTGCAGTTTCTAACATTGGCTTCCCATCGTAATCCGACTAATAGGTAACAGGACAAGTCTCACCTTGTGCGCTGGTCACGTCACGTGGCTAAATAAGCACGTGCTGGTTAAACATGGAAGTGGACGGACAAAGCAGCATGGTGCCCGGAAGAGATAAATATGTTATCAGTGCGCTCCGGACACAGCCGACAGAAACTTAAGAAAGAGAAATCAGCGCCTGCTAATGAGGTCTCCAGTAGTGTCGCCAAGGTCTCCTTAACTCTTTCTAAAAGCTGCAGTACTCACTATTCCAAACACCAATGCATATGATAACAGGTTTCTCTGTAATAACGTTGGTTTTTTGGTTCCTGTGCTGAGACTCTGAGCTACAGCTTCTCGCCACTATCCAAACAGCAATATATACTTTAAAATAAACCCGACCACATTGCCTTTCCACTCCTTCTTGCTGTTGTGAAGAGACGACGCAGAGCTCAAAAATAACTTTCGTTCCTCTCAGGTTGAATAAAAGGTTTTCATTAATTTTAAAACCTGAATTGTTTTTTGCTGCTAATTACGTTGGGGGAGACGCCATCAGTTTTTGTTTTTTATTGTTTTGCTTTTATTTATACGTTTGTCTTTTATAATCTGAGTTTTCGCTGAACGTGTATTCAGCTTTAGCAAAGTAAGATAACTGAAATGTTTATGATAAAGCTGAAAGCAATTTCAGCAAAAATTCAGTTTTTTTAAAAGTAAAAAAACGAATAAAATCTTACCTTGTTTTGTTCCCGGAGAAAATTTTAATTATCGTTTTGCAAAAAAAGAAATTCTGTAGAATACATAAACATATATATTTTATTTTTAATTCTAAACAAATACGAATCAAAAGAAGTATAAGAAAAAGTTAACAGCACTAAAAGTGTGTCGTCGGTCAGCGTGTGGTTGGCCAATACATTACTAACCGTCTGAGTGAATTACACTTTGCTTGCAGCTGTAACTGTATATGTAAGACATCAATGCCGTCTTTACAAGAACGTCAGTTACTCGTAAATGAGTCAACAGATGGCGGAAATGCTTTTGATTACGATAATTTTACAATACGCTGGTGAAAATAAAACTGGTAAATTATATGCATTACGTCACATCATATGTTGACAGATCGAAGTGTGCCATCAAGACCTAACTGGGTACAGTGTTTAGCAAGTCGACACACGCTTCATTTGCTTTTGATTTCCAAGACAATTTTTCAAAAAACGTTTATGATGTTTATTAAGT